>RJWJ010034089.1:0-17472 GCA_004363605.1 Indri indri | reverse complement strand
CATCTATTGGATGTCGGGCAGGGGGGAGGGGGAAGGGGGAGGGGCGAGGGGGAGGAGGGGATGGATATATGCATACACAAAGGGTGCAATGCGCACCCTCCAAGAGATGGACATGCTTGAAACTTGGACTTGGGGTAAGGGGGGGCAAGGGCAACATACGTAACCTAAACATCTGTACCCCTATAATAACGAACAATAAAAAAAAAGTTTATAGCAGCACAATTTTCAATCACAAAGATGTGGAGTCAACCCAAGTGCCCATCGATACATGAGTGGATTAATGAAATGTAGTATGTGTATACCATGGAGTACTACTCAGCCATTTAAAAAAATAGTGAACTAATACCTTTCGTAACAACATGGATGGAACTGGAAATGATCCTTCTAAGTCAGGTATCATAAGAATAGGAAAACAAACACCACATGTACTCACTGTTAATTTGGAAATAATTGATCAACACTCATGTGCACATATGATCATAAAACTCAATGGACACACTTGAAGCTCAGACTCGGGTGGGGCAAGGGCAATAAACGTAACCTTAACATTTGTACCCCCATAATATGCTGAAATAAAAAAGAAAAAAAACTCAATGGAAATCAAGCAAGTGGAGGGATAGAAAGAGATGGCTAAATACACACCTAACAGAGACAATGCACACTATTTGGATGATGGACACGCTTATAACTTTGATTCAAACTGTACAAAAGCAATTCCTGTAACCAAAGCGTTTGTACTCCCATGATATTCTGAAACAAACAACAACCAAAAAAAAGTCTCAGGATACAAAATCAATACACACAAATCAGAGGCATTCATATATGCCAGTAACAGTGAAGCTGAAATTCAAATAAAAAATGCAATACTTTTACAATAGCCTCAAACAAAATTAAGTATCTGGGAATATATTTAATGAAAGATGTGAAAGACATACACAGGGAGAACTACAAAACATTAAGAAAAGAAATTGTAGAAGATGTAAACAGATGGAAAAATCTACCTTGCTCATGGATTGGTGGAATCAATATCATTAAGATTTCCATACTACCTAAAGTGATCTACAGAATTAATGCCATCCCTATCAAAGTACCATCATCATTCTTTACAGATCTGGAAAAGTAATTCTATGCTTGTATGGAACCAGAGAAGACCTTGTATAGCCAAAGTGATCTTAAGTAAAAAGAACAAACTGGGAGGTATCAGTCTATCAGACTTCAAGCTGTACTACAAGGCTGTAATAACTAAAACAGCATGGTACTGGCACAAGAACAGAGACATAGACCTTTGGAACAGGACTGAGAATCCAGAGATGAAACCATCTGCATATGGTAACCTAATCTTTGACAAAGCAGACAAAAATATACACTGGGGAAAACAATCTCTTTTCAATAAATGATGCTGGGAAAACTGGATAGCTACATGCAGAAGAATGAAACTAGATCCCCACCTCTCACCTCTCACCTCTCAGAAAAATCAATTCAGGGTAGATAACAGACTTAAACCTAAGGCATGAAACCTTAAGAATTCTAGAAGCAGATGTTGTGAAGACACTTTCAGACATTGGCCTAGGCAAAGAATTTTTGAAGAAGACCCCCAAAGCAATCACTGCAGCAACAAAAATAAATAAATGGGATCTGATCAAATTAAAAAGCTTTTGCATAGCCAAGGACATTAAAGTGAATAGACAGCCTACAAAATGGGAGAAAATATTTGCTCTCTACACATACGATTAAGGGCTGATAACAAGAATCTATCTAGAACTTAAAAAAATCAACAAGAAAAAATCAAACAACCCCATCAATAAATGGGCAAAGGAAATGAACAGAAACTTTTCAAAAGAAGACAGAATAATGGCCAGAAAACACATTAAAAAAGCTCAGCATCTCTAATCATTAGAGAAATGCAAATCAAAACCACAATGAGATATCACCTAAGCCCAGTAACATTGGCCTCTATCCAAAAAATCCCAAAACAATAAATGCTGGCGAGGATGTGGAGAGACAGGAACACTCTTACACTGCTGGTGGGACTGCAAACTAGTGCAACCTCTGTGGAAAAGAATTTGGAGATACCTCAAAGAGCTGAAAATAGAAATACCATTCAATCCAGCAATAGCACTATTAGGCATCTACCCAAAAGAGCAAAAGATATTCTATAATAAAGACATCTGCACCTGAATGTTTATGGCAGCACAATTCATTATTGCAAAGATATGGAAACAACCAAAGTGCCCATCAATTCATGAGTGGATTATTAAAATTTGGTATATGTATGCAATGGAATATTACTCAATTTTAAGAAACCACAGTAATCTAGCACCTCTTCTATTTTCCTAGATTGAGCTTGAGCCCATTATCCAAAGTGAGGTATCACAAGATTGGAAGAAGAGGCTCCACTTGTACTTGCCATCAAATTGGCACTAACTAATAAACACTGTGGTGCTGACATGGTAGTAATATTCTCCAGGGATTAGTGTGATGGGGAGGTAAACTCACAACTAAAGGACACGGTGAGCATTGTAGAGGGTGGCATGCCTCTAACCCTCGCTTGGGTGAGGCAAAGACATAAAATGTAACCAAAATGTTTGTACCCCATAATTCCCTGAAAAAAAAAAAGATTCTAAAAAAAATAAAACTCCCAACAAAAAAAGAAGCCCCACCAGAAAGATTCATAGGCAAATTCTACCAGATGTACAAAGAAGACCTGTTACCAGTCCCGCTGAAACTGTTTCAAAAGACTGGGAATAAGGGAATCTTTCCTATCTCATTCTATGGTGCCACTGTTGCCCTGATACTGAAACCAGGAGAAGATATAACAAAAGAAGAAAACTAAAGACAAGTATTTCTGATGAACATACATACAAAGGTTCTCAAGAGAATACCAGCAAACTGAATCCAACAGTACATCAAAGGGATAATTCACCATGATCAAGTTTCATCCCAGGAATGCGAGGATTGTTCAACATACACAAGTCGATAAATGTGATTCACCACATAAACAGAATTAAAAACAAAAACTGTATGATCATCTCATAAATACAGAAAACACGTTCATTAAAATCCAGCATTCCTTCATGATAAAATTCTCAAGAAACTCAGCATATAGGGAACACCCCTCAAAATAATAAAGGCATATATGACAAACCCACAGCCAACATCATGATGAATAGAGAAAAGTTGAAAGCAGTCCCCTGAGAATTGGAACAAGACAAGGATGTTCCCCTTCCACCATTTCTATTCAACATGGTACTAGAAGTCCTATCCAGAGCAGTCAGGAAGAGAAAGAAATAAAGGGCATCCAAATTAAAAAGGAGGAAATCAAATTATAATTGATTTGATTTGATTTGATTGGTTTGCTCATAATATGATCTTATACTTAGAAAAATCCTAAGGACTCTTCAAAAAGACTTACAGATTTGATAAATGAACTCAGAAAAGTCTCAGGGTATAAAAATCAATGTAAAAAATCCATAATATTCCTGTACGCCAATAATGACTAAGTAGAGAACCAAACCAAGAACTCAATCCCATTTATAATAGCTGCAAAATAAAAAACCTAGGAATATGTTTAATCAAGGAGGCAAAAAAATCTCTGCAAGGAAAACTACAAAACACTGGTGAAAAATTGTGGATGACAAAAACAAATAGAAAAACATCTCATGCTCATGGATTGGAAGCATCAGTATTGCTAAAATGATCATATTGCCCAAAGCAATCTACGGATTCAGTGCAATTCTTATATAAATACCAACATCAATTTTCACAGAATTAGAAAAAACTATCTTAAATTTCATTTGGAACCAATAAAAGAGCCTGATTAGTCAAAGCAATCCTAAGCCAAAGAACAAAACTGGAGGCATCACTGAATTAAAGACTTAAATGTAAGTCCTGAAACCTGAAAAATCCTAGAAGAAAATGTAGGAAAAACTCTTCGGGACATTGGCCTAGAAACGGATTTTCTTTTTTTTTTTTGAGACAGAGTCTCATCCTGTCGCCAGGCTAGAGTGCCATGGCATCATCCTAGGTCATGGCAACCTCCAGCTACTGGGCTTAAGCAATCCTCATACCTCAGCTTACGAAGCAGCTGGGACTACAGGTGCATGCCACCGCATTCGGTTAATTTTGTCTATTTTTAGTAGAGACAGGGTTTTTCTCTTGCTCAGGCTGGTCTTGAATTCCTGACCTCAAGTGATCCTTTCCACCTTAGACTCCCAGAGTGCTAGGATTATAGGTGTGAGCCACTGTGCCCAGCCCTAGGCACAGAATTTATGACTAAGACCCCAAAGGTAAATGCAACAAAAACAAAATAAATAAATGCAACTTACGTAAACTAAAAAGCTTCTACACAGCAATAGAAACAATCAAAGGAGTAAATAAACAGCCTATAAAATGGGAAAAAATATTCACAAACTATTTATCCAACAAAGGACTAATATCCAGAATCTACAAGGAACTCAAACAACTCAACAAGTAAAACCCAAACAACCCCATTAAAAAGTGGGCAAATGACGAGGGGGGAAAATGGCGGAGTTAAGGTAGCCTCCCGGATCCCTGCTTCCAGAGAAAGAGATGTAGATCTCGGTCTGCTACACATGATCGGATCGCTCTCCCGCAAAAACAGTGAGGTGAATCAGTGGAGATTCAGTGGGGGACACACAAATCAGGAAAAAGAAAAAGGCAAATGGGAGATAGGAATGCAAAACCTGGAAAGCGCGGGATAGGCAATAGAGAGTGGAGCGTGAGATGGCGGTGCCAGCCTGGCCAGGCGGTGCCAGCCTGGCCAGTAAGTGCACCGGGATAAATCCCTCACATGACACTCTGGCTTCCCCACTGACTTACAAGCCCACTGAGAGGCAGGGGCTTGTGTGAAGCGGATGTAGAATTGGGTCAGGAAACTTGTGGCTCAGCGGAGAGGGGACACGAGCTGGAAGCAACCTGAACTTCCCGGAGCTCCATGTCAGGGCTCTACCGGACAAAGGAGGAGCTGGTTTGGGCTACCTCCGGAGGCAGTTAGGAGTCAGGAAGCTGGTCTCTGGCACCCAGCGGGTCCTGAACGAGGAGATGATTACTGAGTAGAGGACTCTAACCTGGAAACTGCCACTGGTGATTGGGACTGCTCAGAGTGGGTCAGTAGAAGTGAAAGCTATTGCTGGACTGGCATGAGATTGGGGGAGGGAGACACAAAGGAGACAGTGGAGCACCCTGGTGACTCGACTGACTCCCTGATCCAGTACCTCCTAGCCCCTGAGCGGCTCCCTCTGGAGCCAGTACACTGGGGGCCGGCGAACACCAGCTCGGGGCCCACACCAGGTCGCAAGTGTGGAACGACTCCTTACCCCGAGCCTGGGAACTCTCGCAATGAGCTCTGCCCTTCCAGGACCTAAAGTAAATTAGCCAGGCCCGTTTCTTTGAGTGGTGAATTCTGAGTGCCTCCTCAGTTGTGAGGGGAAGACACCTGCGGAAGCTGAAGGCACTGGGGCATTGGGCAGTCTGGTGAGGCCCCCCTTCCCCCTGACCAGCGCATTTTGTGTGGCCTCTGAGCTTGCAGCAGTGAGACATAAAGAGCCACTCCCACTCTGTGACAAGCGCCAGTCCCTGGGGCTTTGGCACTGACCAATAGCTGACAGCCCAGTGACTTTCCTCACCAGACTGGCTCAGGTCATCCAGTACAATTGCATTTCCACCTCCAGTCAGCTACCAACAGAGAAACCCGCCACTAGGAAATCAAAACCCCAGCAAGAGACCAAAACAAGCTCCACAAGGAACCCCTCCCATCAAGAGAACCCTGGACAACATACCAGCAGCTCCCTCTAGTGGCAGAACAAAACAAAAGTAACAGCAGATCCAGATGGGAAGGACCCAGGGAAAGATTTCTGGAAGTACGAAAAATCAAATGGAAAGCACACCCCCAAAGAGGAACACCAGCTCTCCAGCAATGAACACTAACCAGGTTCAGAATACTAAAATGACAGAAGAATTCCAAACATGGATTGTAAGTAAGCTCAACGATATGCAAGGAAATATGGATAACCATCACAAGGAAACCACAAAAAAAAAAATCCAGGATTTGGAAGAAAAATTCACTAAAGAAATTGAAATATTAAAGAAAAATCAAACCGAACCCCTGGAAATAAAGGACTTATTCAGGGAACTTCAAAACACTGTGAAAAGCCTCAAAAACAGGGTTGATCAAACAGAAGAAGGAATCTCAGAGATCGAAGACAGCTCCTTCCAAATGAATAAGTCGTTCACAGAGATTCGGCAGAAAATAAAGAAAAAAGAAACAAGCTTACAAGAAAGTGGGATTATGTGAAAAAACCAAATCTGCGTGTGATTGGGATTCCGGAAAATGAAGAAGAAACCATGCAAGGGCTGGATAACCTATTTGAAGATTTAATAGAGGAGAATTTCCCAGGCCTTACTAAAAATCTAGATATACAGATACAAGAAGTGCAGCAGACCCCAGGGAGATTCAATGCAAACAGAAAGACATCACATCACGCAGTCATCAGATTGACTAAAATATCAACTAAGGAGGCCCTACTATGAGCTGTCAGGCAAAAGAAACAAGTAACATACAAAGGAAATCCTATCAGAATAACTTCAGACTTCTCAACTGAAACCCTACAAGCAAGAAGAGCCTGAGGCCCCATTCTCACTCTTCTGAAACAGAATAATGCCCAGCCTAGAGTTCCGTACCTGAAAAACTAAGTTTTATATGTGAAGGATAAATAAAGACATTCTCAGATAAACAAAGTCCGTGGGAATTCACCAAGACAAGACCAGCTCTCCAAGAAGTACTCAAAGCTGAATTACACAAGGACTAGCACAATAAACACCCACGAATGCAAAACCACTCAAAAGCTAAAGATCAGAGGCTAGAATCCACAATGGCTCAAGAGAGAAAACAAAGCAACAAAAAGCAACTCAACAGTTTGATGAACAATTTACCCCATCTATCAGGTCTTTCAATAAATGTGAATGGCTTGAACTCACCTCTCAAGAGACATAGGCTGGCCGAATGGATTGAAAAATACAAGCCAGGTATCTGCTGTCTTCAGGAAATGCATCTAACCTGCAAGGATGCATTTAGACTCAAGGTAAAGGGGTGGAAATCAATATTTCAAGCAAATGGAAGCCAAAAGAAGGCTGGTGTAGCAGTTTTGATCTCAGACAACTTAGTTTTTAAATCAACAAAAGTAATGAAAGACAAAGAGGGCCACTATATAATGGTGAAGGGTACAGTTCAACAAGAAGACATAACAATTCTAAATATGTATGCACCCAACCTAGGTGCACTCAGATTCATAAAGCAAACTTTACTTAACCTAAATAATTTGATGAACAGCAACACCATTATAGTCAGAGATTTCAACACCCCACTGACAGCACAGGACAGATCCTCCAAACAGAAAATTAACAAAGAAATTATGGACTTAAACAGAACTCTAGAACAAATGGGCCTGACTGACATTTACAGGACATTCTACCCAAAAACCACAGAATATATGTTCTTCTCAGCAGCTCACGGGACATTCTCTAAGATTGACCATATTCTAGGACAGAAAGAATGCCTCAAAAAATTTAAAAGAATAGAAATTATACCATGCATCTTCTCAGATCACAGTGCAATAAAAATAGAAATCAACCCCCAAAGAAAGTCTCATCTCTATACAAAGTCATGGAAATTAAACAACACCCTGCTGAACGATTCCTTCATAAATGACGAAATAAAAATGGAAATCAGAAGACTCTTTGAACTAAATGACAAAGGAGACACAAGTTTCCAAAATCTGTAGGACACAGCCAAAGCAGTCCTGAGAGGAAAGTTTACCTCCATAAATGCTTATATCCAAAAGTCAAAAAGATCACAAACAGACAACCTAATGAATCGACTCAAAGAACTGGAAAAAGAAGAACAGACCAACCCCAAAACCAGCAGGAGAAGGGAAATTATTAAGATCAAATCACAGCTTAATGAAATTGGCAACAAAGAAACTATATGGAAGATTAATAAAACAAAAAGTTGGTTCTTTGAAAAAGTAAACAAAATTGACATGCCCTTGGCAAAACTCACGAAAACCAGAAAAGAAAAAACTCTAATAAGCTCCATCAGGAAAAAAAAGGAGAAGTTACAACGGATGCCAAGGAGATTCAAGATATAATTTATGAATATTACAAAAACCTTTATGCACACAAAGTGGAAAACGTGGAGGAAATGGACAAATTTTCAGAAACACACAGCCTACCTAGGCTCAACCAGGAAGAAATAGAATTCCTGAACAGACCAATATCAAGGACTAAAATTGAAACAGCAATAAAAAGCATTCCAAAAAAGAAAAGTCCCAGACCACATGGTTTCACACCTGAATTTTACCACACCTACAAAGAAGAACTGGTGCCCATCCTGCAGAAATTATTCCACAACATTGAGAAGGATGGACTCCTCCCCAACACGTTTTATGAAGCCAACATAACTCTGATACCAAAACCAGGAAAGGACGCATCAAAAAAAGAAAACTACAGACCAATATCCCTTATGAATATAGATGCAAAAATTCTCAACAAAATCCTAGCTAACCGAATCCAGGTGCTTATTAAGAAAATAATCCACCATGACCAAGTGGGCTTCATTCCAGAGATGCAGGGATGGTTCAACACACACAAATCTATAAATGTAATTCACCACATAAACAGAAGCAAAAGCAAAAACTGTATGATACTCTCAATCGACGCAGGAAAGCCATTTGACAAAATTCAACACCCTTTTATGATAAGAACATTCAACAAAATAGGCATAGATGGGGCTTACCTAAAAATGATACAAGCCATTTATGACAAACCCACTGCCAACATCATACTCAATGGGGAAAAATTGAAAGCATTCCCACTTAGAAGTGGAACCAGACAAGGTTGCCCACTATCTCCACTTCTATTCAACATAGTGCTGGAAGTCCTGGCCACACCAATCAGGCAAGAGAGTGGAATTAAAGGCATATGAATGGGAACAGAAGAGATCAAACTCTCTCTATTTGCTGATGATATTATACTATATTTAGAAAACACCAAGGATTCAACCAAGAGGCTACTGGAACTGAAAAATGAATTCAGTAAAGTTTCAGGATACAAAATCAATACACACAAATCAGAGGCTTTCATATACGCCAACAGCAGTCATACCAAGAACCAAATCGAAGATTCAGTCCCCTTCACAATGGCAACAAAGAAAATAAAGTCCCTAGGAATACATTTAACAAAGGAGTTAAAGGACCTCTATAGGGAGAACTATGAGACATTGAGGAAGGAAATAGCGGAAGACGTAAACAGGTGGAAAACCATACCATGCTCGTGGGTCAGCAGAATCAACATTGTTAAAATGACTGTACCACCCAAAGTGATCTACAGATTCAATGCAATCCCTATTAAAATACCAATATCATTCTTCACAAACGTAGAAAAATTAATTTTATGCTTTGTATAGAACCAGAGAAGACCCCGCATAGCAAAAACAATTCTAGGCAATAAAAACAAAATGGGAGGCATCAATCTACCAGACTTCAAACTCCTTTACAAAGCTGTAATATTAAAATCAGCTTGGTACTGGCACAAAAATAGAGCCATTGACCAGTGGAATAGAACTGAGAACACGGATATAAAACCATCCTCATATAGCCATCTAATCTTGACAAACCAGACAAAAACATACACTGGGGAAAAGAATCTTTATTCAATAAATGATGCTGGGAAAACTGGATAGCCACATGGAGAAGACTGAATCTGGATCCATACCTCTCACCTCTCACAAAAAGCAACTCACGCTGGGTCACAGATCTAAACCTAAGGAGTGAAACTATTGGAATTCTAGAGGAAAATGTTGGAAATACTCTTCTAGACATTGGCCTAGGCAAAGAATTTATGAAGAAGACCCCAAAGGCAATTACAGCAACAACAAAAATAAATAAATGGGACCTGATCAAATTAAAAAGCTTCTGCACAGCCAAAGAAACTGTCACAAGAGCAAACAGGCAACCCATAGAATGGGAGAAAATTTTCACATGGTACAAATCTGACAGAGGGCTGATAACCAGAATCTATTTAGAACTCAGAAAAATCAGCAAGAAAAAATCAAACAACCCTATCAAAAAGTGGGCAAAGGACATGAACAGAAACTTTTCAAAAGAAGACAGAATAATGGCCAAAAAACATACGAAAAAATGCTCAACATCTCTAATCACTAGGGAAATGCAAATCAAAACCGCAATGAGATATCACCTATCTCCAGTGAGACTGGCCTTTATCAAAAAGACCCAAAACAATAAATGTTGGCCCGGATGCAGAGAGGTGGGAACACTCATACACTGCTGGTGGGACTGCAAACTAGTGCAACCTCTGTGGAAAGCCATATGGAGATACCTTAAGGAGATACAAGTAGAACTATCATTTGATCCAGCAATCCCATTACTGGGCATCTACCCAAAAGAGCAAAAGTCACTCTATGAAAAAGACACCTGCACTCGAATGTTCATAGCAGCACAATTCACAGTTGCAAAGATGTGGAAACAACCCAAGTGTCCATCAATACTTGAGTGGATTAATAAACTGTGGTATATGTATACCATGGAGTACTATTCAGCTTTAAGAAACAATGGTGATATAGCACTTCTTGTATACTCCTGGAAAGTGCTGGAACACATTCTACTAAGCGAGGTATCCCAAGAATGGAAAAACAAGCACCACATATACTCACCATCAAATTGGTATTAGCTGATCAACATTTAAATGCACATATAAGAATAACATGTATTGGATGTTGGGCAGGGGGAGGAGGGAAGGGGAGGGGGGAGGATGGGATGGGCATATGTATAAACAATGAGTGCGATGTGCACCTCTGGGGGAATGGACACACTTGAAGCTCAGACTTGGGGGAGAGGGAGGGCAAGGACATCATACGTAACCCAATCATCTGTACCCCCATAATACGCTGAAATAAAAAAAAAGTGGGCAAATGACATGAATAGGCATTTTTCAAAAAAAGACATACAGATTGCCAAAAAACATATGAAAAAAATGCTCCACAATACTAATTATCATAGAAATACAAATTAAAACCATGATGAGATACCATCTTATTCCAATCAGATTGGCAATCATTAAAAATTCAAGAAACAATAGATGTTGGCATGGATGCGGTGAAAAGGAAATGCTTATACACTGCTGGTGGGAGTGTAAATTAGCACAACCTCCATGAAAATCAGTATGGAGATTTCTCCAAGAACTAAAAGTAGATCTACCATTTGATTCTGCAATCCCTCTGCTGGGTATCTACCCAAAAGAAAAGAATTCATTATATCAAAAAGATACCTGCACTCATATGTTTATTTGCAGCACAATTCACAATTGCAAAGATAAGAAATCAACCTAAGTATCCATCAACCAATGAGTACATAAAAAGAATTGTGGTGTATGTGCACTATGGAGCACTACTCAGTGATAAGGAAGAATGAAATAATGTCTTCTGTAGTAACTTGGGTGAAACTGGAGGCCATGAACCTCAGTGAAATAACTGAGGAACAGAAAAACAAATGCCGTATATTTTCACTTGCAAGTGGGATTTAAGCTATGAGTATGTATGGTCATACAGAATGGTATAATGACATTGTACACTTAAATAGGGGGAGGGAATGAGGGGTGAAAAATTACCTATTGGATACAATGTACATTATTTGGGTGATAGGTACGCTAAAAGCCCAGACTTTATCACTATACAATATATCCATGTAACGAAACTCAACTTGTACCACATAATCTGTTGGAATAAAAAAAATAGTTAATGAACTAAAAGTAGACCTACCATTTGACCCAGCAATCCCACTACTAGGTATTTACCCAAAGGAAAAAAAGACATTTTATAAAAAGGACACTTGCACTTGAATGTTTATAGCAGCATAATTCACAATGGCAAAGATGTGGCAATAACCCAAGTGCCCACAAATACATGAGTGGATTAATAAAAAGTGGTATATGTATACCATGGAGTACTCTTCAGCCATAAAAAAATAGTGATCTAGTTTCTTTTATAACAAGCTGATGGAACTGGAGAACATTCTTCTAAGTGAAGTATCACAAGAACAGAAAAAAAAAACATCACATGTACTCAGTACTAAATTGGAACTAATCAATCAACACTTATTTGCACATATGGAAGTAAAACTCAAGGGAAATTAAGTAGGTGGGAGAGGGGAGGAGGAGATGGGAAAATTCACACCTAATTGGTACAATGCACACTAACTGGGTGAAAGGCACATTTATAACTTTGACTCAAATTGTACAAAAGCAAATTATGTAACCAAAATTTGTGTATTATTCCAAAAAAAAAAAATAATTAGCAAAAGAAATAAGGGGTCTCATTTACACCCAGGTTTTTAGGACCCAGCATAATGCTGGGCACATAATAGATGCTCAATAAATATTTGTTGATCAAAGTACATTTTTAAAAATTTATTAATACTAATGATTATTACTGCTTAACAGATAATGATTTGGGCCTCAATAGACATTTTCTTTTTTAATATAATGATGTATATAATCAATATCCTGTGACTTTATTAGTGTCTGTTAACCACACCAAAAAGGTGTTTATAATGTAATGTATAGAAAAATGGTAAGTTTGTGTTTGCTCTTTTTAGGACTAAGAAAAAAGTTTTGGTTACTGTTTTTCTCAGTTAGTGTTTTTTAAAAAATAAATTTTATTGTGTCTAAAAGAAAAAAGGTTTTCCATGTAAAACACCATCTTTTAATGTCCTTGTTTCTCTCATTTAATAAACAATATTTCCTGAAAAAAATAGAAAGTACAGTTTCTTTATTGACACAAAGTTCTATATATCCATTAAACCAACTTAGCTTATTATCTTACTCAGATTCTCTATTTGTTATTTATTTTTGTCTACCTGATCTGTCTCTTTCAGGAAAGATTGTTTGAATTTCCTCCAATATTTGTGCTTTTGTTACATTATCCTAGTATTTAATGTAATTCCATGGTGATACCTTGCTCATTAGTGCATTGTGTTATGTGGCTACTATGCATTCTAAACAGATTTTACCTTTTATCAGTATAAAACATTTCTTTGTGTTCAGTTTAACTTTTTTCCTTGTGTTATTCTTTATCTGATATTACCATTGCCATACCAACTTTCCCTTTTGTTTTCACTCTAGACTATTTTTACCCATCCCTTTTTTTTTTTTTTACCAGATTTCTCTATAGACTTGTTTTACTTATCCGTCTAAATATGCTACTATATATAAAGCATTTAGAACAGTGTCTGGCATAAAGTAAGTGTTTGCTACTTTCATTATTATTATAAATCTATTTTAAGAAGCATAATATTTATTTTCTACTGTGAGATAAACTGTATATTTTAATAAGGGAATTAAATTTGTCACATTTATTAAGGTTACTGATTTGCTTTGACTTATTCTTTTTTTTTTTTGAAAACTAAGTAACCTTTTTTATTTAAAGAAAGCTAGACCTTTTTGCCTCATATATTTTATTAAGCATAATTGAATACAAAACAAATGAAATTCAAGAACAGGTAGGGACCTTATTATAGATGATCAAATACTGCATGGGTTCTTATATTTTAAGTTCTTTCTCAGAGTATAATTAATCTACCAAGGGTGTGCTTACCTTTTTATTTTTTAATTGAAAGATAAAATTATAGGTATTGAGTACAATACGATGTTTTGAAGATATATACATCATGGAATGATTAAATCTAGCTTACTAACAAATGCATCATCTTATATAGTTATCATTTTTGTGATAGGAACACCTAGAGTCCATTCTCTTAACATTTTTGAGGATGCCTAATTTCTTTATCCAAAGATTGAGGAAATCCTCTTTAGGATTTTCTATTAAGGAAAAAGTATTCACAGTAAACAATATCTTTAAAAATCATTATACTACCAAGAAAACACACTGCACTATAGGAATCAAGTTAGCACTTATGTAATTATCAAGAGAGAATTCATGAAGGTCCCTGAGAATTTGGCCTTGGTAAAGAAAATCATGAATGCCCCGACAATGCAGTGGAGGAAAAAAAAATGAATTCTTCAAATTTGACTGAGAAGTTAATGTCTAGAATGACAGAGGTGGATTAGGGCTGAGTCACTCAACCAGTTCATGCCGTTGCTTAACTTTATATAAGCAAGTTATCCAAAGTCAGCCAGCTGGTCTATTTTAAAATCCCCTATAAAATATGCTTTCCATTCTTTCCTCCCAATCAGATTTAGTATTAATAAATAGCTCCAGAGCATAAAGGCCTGTTTATTAAGAAAATATGATCTCAAGGTTAAGAGAAAGAAATGCCCTAGATAGCATGATAACCATACGTGATGTAACTTTGCAAGCACTGTAGAGCTTATCACATAATCTACTAGAAAAAGTATTTTCATCTAGTTGTGTAGACTTAAATAGTATTTAATGTTGCTGTTACTTAAAAATTTATCTCTAACTTTTACCCTTCCTTCGAACTTTATATTTATATATCTGGGTCTATATTTAATATCTCCATTTAGATTTATAATACTTACTAGATTTCTAATCCTTACTCATCTTTTACTCATCTAATACTCTTCTCATCTTACTACTAGCATGTCAAAGAGTGAAAGCCTGCATACATTCTTACACACACACGCACACGCACACAAGCCCACATTCGCACAAATACTTGAGTTCTATAGTCTTACTATCTTAGTTAATGGTAACTCTACTTTGAGTTGATCGGGTCAAAAGTCTTGCGGCCATCGTTTCCATCAGAAAAGCCTTTGGCTCAATCTTTTAAACACGGTCATATTCCCACCACTTCTCATCGCCTCCATTACTAGTTTCATCAAACCCACCATCACCTTTTATGCATTCAATTTTCATAACTTCCTATCTTCTCTTCCCACCTCCATGGTAGGATAGGGCACTCATTTTATTCTTTACTGATTATAATCCCATTTCTCTCTTTTAGTCTGTTGTCACAAAAGCCCAATGATCTTTTATTTTTTATTTTTATTTTTTGTCACTTCCTTTTTCTTTCTCTCTTTTTTTTTTATTATTTCAGCATATTATGGGGGTACAAATGTTTAGGTTACATATGTTGCCCTTGCCACTCCGAGACAGAGTTTCAAGCATGTCCATTCCCCAGATGGTGTGCATTGCACTCATTATGTATGTATATACACATCCCTTCCTCCCCCTTCCCACCTGCCTGACACCCAATAAATGTTATTCTTATATGTGCACTTAGGTGTTCATCAGTGAAACCTATTTGCTGGTGAGTACATGTGGTGCTTATTTTTCCATTCTTGGGATACTTCACTTAGTAGAATGGGTTCTAGCTCTATCCAGGAGAATACAAGAGGTGCTATATCACCATTGTTTCTTATAGCTGAATAGTACTCCATAGTATACATATACCACATTTTATTAATCCACTCATGTATTGATGAGCACTTGTGTTTTTCCACATCGTTGCAATTGTGAATTGTGCTGCTATAAACATTCAAGTGCAGGGGTCTTTTTTATAGAATGCCTTTTGTTCTTTTGGGTAAATGCCCAGTAATGGGGTTGCTAGATTAAATCATAGTTCTACTTGTATCTCTTTACGGTATCTCCATATTGCTTTGCACAGAGGTTGCACTAGTTTGCAATTCTACCAGCAGTGTATGTGAGTGTTTCTATCTCTCCTCATCCATGGCAACATTTATTGTTTCGGGGCTTTTTGATAAAAGCCATTCTCACTGGAGATAATTGATATCTCATCGTGGTTTTGATTTACATTTCCCTGATGATTAGAGTTGTTGAGCATTTCTTCATGTGTTTTTTGGCCATTATTCTGTTTTCTTTTGAAAAGTTTCTGTTCATGTCTTTTGCCCACTTTTTGATAGGGTTGTTTGATTTTTTCTTGGTGATTTTCCTGAGTTCTAAATAGATTCTACTTATTAGCCCTTTATCAGATTTGTAGCATGCAAAAATTTTCTCCCATTCTGTAGGTTGTCTGTTTGCTCTTGTGACAGTTTCTTTGGCTATGCAGAAGCTTTTTAATTGGATCAGGTCGCATTTATTCATTTTTGTTGCTGTTGTGATTGCCTTTGGGGTCTTCTTCATAAATTCTTTACCTAGGCCTATGTCTATAAGAGTATTTCCAATGTTTTCCTCTAGAATTCTAATAGTTTCACACCTTAGGTTTAAGTCTGTTACCCAGCATGAGTTTATTTTTGTGAGAGGTGAAAGGTATGGCTCCTGATTCAGTCCTTTACATGTGGCTATCCAGTTTTCCCAGCATCATTTATTGAATAAGGATTCTTTTCCCCAGTGTATGTTTTTGTCTGGTTTGTCAAAGATTAGGTGGCTATATGAGGATGGTTTTATAACTGGGTTCTCAGTTCTGTTTCACTCATCAATGACTCTGTTCTTGTGCCAGTACCAAGCTGTTTTGATTATTACAGCCTTGTAGTATAGTTTGAAGTCTGGTAAATTGATAACTCCTATTTTGTTTTTATTGCCCAGGATTGCTTTTGCTATATGGGGTCTTCTCTGATTCCATACTATGCGTAAAATTAATTTATCCATATCTGTGAAAAATGATGTTGGTATTTTAATAGAGATTGCATTGAATCTGTAGATCACTTTGGATAGTATAGACATTTTAACAATGTTGATTCTGATGACCCACGAGCATGGTATGGTTTTCCAAGTGTTTACGTCCTCTGCTATTTCCTTACTCACTGTTTCGTAATTCTCTCTGTAGAGGTCTTTTACCTCCTTAGTTAAATATATTCCTAGGGACTTTATTTTCTTTGTTGCTATTGTGAAGGGAATTGAGTCTTTGATTTGGTTCTTGATTTGACTGCTATTGGTGTATATGAATGCCTCTGATTTGTGTGTATTGATTTTGTATCCTGAAACTTTACTGAATTCATTTATCAATTCCAGGAGTCTCTTGGTTGAATCCTTGGTGTTTTCTAGATATAGTATCATATCATCAGCAAATAGAGAGAGTTTGATCTCTTCTTCCCCCATTTGGATGCCCTTAATTCCACTCTCTTGACTGATTGCTGTAGCAAGGGCTTCCAGCACTATGTTGAATAGAAGTGGAGATAGTGGGCAACCTTGTCTGGTTCCACTTCTAAGTGGGAATGCTTTCAATTTTTCCCCATTCAGTATGATGTTGGCAGTGGGTTTGTCATAAATGGCTTGTATCATTTTTAGGTAAGCCCCATCTACGCCTATTTTGTTAAGTGTTCTTATCATAAAAGGGTGTTGAATTTTGTCAAATGCCTTTTCTGCGTCGATTGAGAGTATCATATAGTTTTTGCTTTTGCTTCTGTTTATGTGGTGAATTACATTTATAGATTTGCGTATGTTGAACCATCCCTGCATCTCTGGAATGAAGCCCACTTGGTCATGGTGGATTATTTTCTTAA
>RJWJ010034088.1:0-17484 GCA_004363605.1 Indri indri | reverse complement strand
GAATTATCCCAGTTTTCTGATGATAGGATCTTATATCTATAAAAACCTAAAGATACTACCCCAAAATTCTTTCATATGTTAACTAAATTCAGTAAAGCTGCAGGATGCAAACCAACATACAAAAATCCGTAGTGTTTTTATATATAGTGTTTATGAATAGTTATATAATGAACTAACAGAAAGAAATAAAGAAGGCAATCCCATTTAGAAGAGCTACAAAAGGAATATTATACCTAGGAGTAAATTTAACCAAGAAGGTGAATGATCTCTACAAGGAAAACTGCAAAACACTGATAAAAAATTGAAGAGGACACAAATAAATAAAAAGACATCCCATGCTCATTGACCAGAATAATTAATATCATTAAAATGATCATACTCTTCAAAGCAATCTACAGATTCAATACAATCAAAATACCATCATCATTTTTCACAGAAATAGAGAAAGCAATACTAAATTTTGTATGGAACCACAAAAGAAACTAAATAGGCAAAGCAATCCTGAGTATAAAAATCAAAGCTGTGGGGATCACACTACCTGACTTCAAAATATATTACAAGGCTATAGTAACCCAAACAGCATGGTATTGATACAAAAAAAAAAAAAAACTGCATTAGAGAATCCAGATACAAATCCATGTATTTACAGCCAACTGGTTTTCAGCAAAGGCACTAAAAACATACATTGGGGAAAGGGCATTCTCATCAATAATTCAATAAATGGTTCTAGAAAAATTGGATAACATATGCAGAAAAATGAAACTGGACCCCTATCTCTCCCATATTGATAGAAAAATCAATTTCAGACATATTAAAGGCTTAAATATAAGATTGAAAACTATAAAATTATCAGAAGAAAACTTAGGGAAAACACTTCAGGACCTTGGTCTAGGCAAAGACTTTATGGTTAAGACCTCAAAAACACAGACAACAAAAATAAAACCATACAAATGGGCCTATATTAAAGTAAAAAGCTTCTGCACAGCAAAGGAAACAATCAACAGAGTGAAGAGAAAACCTGCAGAATGGGAGACAAACTATGCATCTGACAGGGGACCAATACCCAGAATATACAAAGAACTCAAACAAATCATCAGTATAAAAACAAATAATTCCATTAAAAGGTAGGCAAAGGATATGAATAGAAATTTCTCAAAAGAAGACACACAAATAGCTAACAAGTTAACAAAAAAATGCTCAACATCACTAATCATCAGGGAAATGCAAATCAAAACCTGGTGAGATATCATCTTACCCTAGTTAGAATGGCTATTATTAAAAACACACAAAAAAATAACAGATGCTGGCAAAGATATGGAGAAAAGGGTACTCCTACACACCATTGGTGGAAATGTAAATGAGCAAAACCTCTGTGGAAAACAGTATAGAGATTTCTTAAAAACTAGAAACAGAACTACCATATGATGCAATCCCATGACTGGGTATTTATCCAAAGGGGAAAAATATCAATATATCAAAAGGATATCTGCACTCCCAGCACTTGCAGCACTATTCACAATAGCCAAGATAGGGAAGCAACCTGTGTCCATCAATGGACAAATGAAGAAAATGTGGTATATATATATACACAATGGAATACTATTCAGCCATAAAAAGAATAAAATCATGGCATTTGCAGCAACATGGATGGAACTAGAAGTCATTATATTAATTGAAATAAGCCCTAGATAGGAAGACAAATCTCACATGTTCTCACTCAGACAAAGCTAAAAACGTTGGCCTCATGGAGGAAGAGAGTAGAATGACTGATAACAGCTGCTGGGAAAGGGGTGTGGGTGGGAGGAGGGATTAAAAGAGGTTGGTCAGTGTGTACAAACGTACAGTGGATGGAAGGTATAAATTTTAATCTTCCATGGAAGAGTAGGGGACCATCGTTAGCAGCAATGTATTATATATTCAAAGTAGCTAGAAGAGAGAACTTGAAAATGTTCCTAACATATAGAAATGATAAACATTCAAGGTGATGGATACCACAAATGCCCTGACTTGATCATTATACTTTCTATGCATGCAACAAAATATCACGAGTATTCCATAAATATGTAAAGTATTATATAATCAATTTAAAAATTCAGCCAGAAAGATATAATATTACTCTAGCTGTATAATCAATTTTAATGTCTAGTATGGGACAAATCCCATTTCCAAATGTTCAAATTTTTCTTAGCTGTACTTCCACTAATTTTTTTCCAGATGAATTTTAGAATTATTTTGTCCAGTCTCTTTACAAAAAGAAAAATTAATAGATACAGTTGATCCTTGTTATTCATACTTCCATATTTGTAAATTTATCTATTCTCTAAAATTTATTTGTAATCCCAAAATCAATACTTGCAAAGCTTTCTTGGTCATCTTCAGACATGACCAGAGCAGCAAAAGATTTGAGTCACCCAAAACACATGTTGAACAAGGTGATACGATGCCTTCTTGCTTCAACTCTCATTCTGTAAACAAGTGTCCTTTTTGCTATTTAGTCCTATGTTTTTCACATTTTTGTGCTTTTTGCTGATATTACTCTTTAAAATGGCCCCCAAGTATAGTGCTGAAGTGCTCTCTAGTGTAGCTTAGTGTATGAAAGCTATGATGTGCCTTAGGGAGAAAACGTGTGTGTTAGATAAGCCTCCTTCAGGCTTGAGTTATAGCACTGTTCGTTGTGAGTTCAATGTTAATGAACGAACAATATGTACCAAATTAGGTGTCTTTTAAGAGAAACACAAAATAATGTACTGATCAGTCTGTTGGGGCTCAGAAAACAGTACCCCAAAATATGGGCCTTTCACGTGCTGAACTGAAGAAGCATGACCTTCTCCCTTCCTCCTGTCTCTCAACCCTCTGGCTCTCCAAAGCGCAGACTTTGAAATTCCCTTATCTACCTAGAAACCAGACCAAAGAGGAGCACAGTTTCCTTCAATCCCTTCTCTAAAATTTATTTAACCAGAGAAAATTAAAATTTATGTCACAGAGGGACAGATGAAAATTAAACGCCATACCTAGAGCCCAGATGAACGTCATCCCAAACTATTTTTTGTTCTCCAGTCTCATCAGTTTACAAAAAGAACCATCATTTACACACTAATTTCTGCCTCCCAGGTCCATTTATCTCTGCTAAAATCATTTACTACCCCTCTAAAATTGTCTTCGCCTCCCCACTTTCCCTCTCCCAAGGAGGAGGGTATTTAGGCTTCAACAATCTGGCCCTTCTTTGAGTCTCATATTTTGTGTATGGCTCCTGTGTTTATGTTTGTTAATAAACACATACGTCTTTTTTCCTATTAATCTGTCTACTGTTAGTTCATTTTATAGACTCAAATTATCAAACCTTCAGTAGGGGAAGGGAAGAAAATTCTCTTTGCCCCTAAAAGTTGATAAAAATATTGTGACTAGAGGCTCCCAGAATCCTAATCCTGTACATCCCCTAGGAGCGATGATTGAATATTGGTTAATTCTGTGTTCACAACAACTTTATAGAACATAATAACCACAAATAATGAATTTCAACTGTATTTTTTATAAATATTGCTTTAAATCAAGATATTATCTTAAGAAGGAGTCACTTCTTCAAAATAAAGGCCTCTTATTCTGAAATATGTTATAATTCATAGTTCTTTTTTACATAATGTCCTACTCATTTTATTATGCCCATTCCCAGGCATTTTATTGTTCTTATTTGCTATTATGAATGAAATTTATTTTTCTCTTATATCTTCTAGTGAGCTAGTGCTGGTTTACAGAAGACCTATTGGTTTTCATAAAATTACTTTGTATCCAGTTGCTTTGCAAAAATCATAAATTTTCATGATTTTAAGTTGATACTTTTTCCTCAGAATAAAATCAAATATTATGCAAAAAATGCTAATTGTAATTTCTTTTCCAATAGCTTTTCCTCTTGTTCCTGGTTTTTCATCTTGTTTTATTTTATTGGAAATAACTTTTACAGCAAATAACTTTATCTTGTTTCTGATTAAAGTGGGCTTATTTCTACTGTTTTTCCATGGAGTACAGGCGCACCTTGGAGATATTGCAGGTTTTGTTCCAGACCATCAAAATAAAGCAAATATCACAGTAAAGTGAGTCACAAAAATTTTTTGGTTTCCCAGTGCACATGAAAGTTATGTTTACACTAAATGGTAGTCTATTAAGTGTGCAATAGCATTATATGTAAAAAAAAAAAATGTATAAACCTCATTTAAAAAATACTTCACTGCTAAAAATGCTGATACTGAGACATGAAGTAAGCACATGCTGCTGGAAAAATGGCTCCAATGGACATTCCCAGTGCAGGGTTAACACAACTTTCAATTTGTAAAAGATGCAGTATCTGTGAAGCATGATGCAGCAGAATACAAAGAAACAAAGTGTACCTGTGTGATGTTGGATCCTGTTTACCATGTTTAGAAATGTTGTGCAAGAGTCACGATGGAATGGGTGTTGAATATAATCAGGAGCCTATTTAATATTTCATGAGATAATCATTTTCCCCCTTTAGTGACTTGATCTAATTAATGAATTTCTTAATATTAATTTGCCATTATATTCTAATAATAAGTTCTACATTATATCTTAGAATTATATATAAAGTATATTTGGATTCAATTTACTCATAGGTTATTTAGGTTTTGTCTTTCTATGTAAATGAGATTTAATTTAGATAAAGACAAAAATATACAGATAGCTATTTGCTTTAGATATATTTTATTTTTGCAGCTATTGTCAGGTTTTGCTATCTGAATCTAATAATTTTATTGCATGAAATCAATAAGTTTACTTTTTTTCTAAATTCTATTCTCTAAATCTTCAAACTCGTCTGCTTACGAACATTGAAACCCAGAATTTAAAAAATATATTTCTATAATAAGTTTTTAATTTTTTCCAGTTTTTGAATGGGTCCAAGCCTTCTCCTGGGCAATTTTGATAATTAACACTTTTCGAGTACTGCTCATTGCATTTATATTTTCAACTTTATTTGCATTTATTAGAGATAGCATTATTTTGATAATTTAAAAAATTATCTTCTCTTTTTAAACATCTTTTGTTATATCAAATTTTTTTATTTTATTTTTGTTATTAATATTAATTAGATTTTCCAGGAGCTGTTCTATTTTTGTTTATTTGTTTGTTTGTTTTCAAACTGAGCACATTTATTTAGGGAGAAGAGTTTTAAGAATTATTTTGAGAATGGTTGAGAGCATTCTTTAATTAAAGGGAAGATGAAAATTCAAGAACAGCACAACCCAAACTTAAGGGAATGAAGACAGCATTCTAAGTCAGGAGGGGAAGCTCACATGCTTGTTTCTCTGGAAGAACAGAGGCAGTAGATGGAGCAAAGAATGCAGTCATGAAATGTGGTCAGGAGCTGGGATTTGTAATGATGATAAATGGTGTGCCACTTTAAAATTTTGAGCAAGAGGCAGAAGGACCAAAATTATGCAGTTTTTAAATTATTTTAGGAGAGATTCATGAAAAGGCTGAGAGATTGAGGCAGGAAGACTTTCCGGGAGGCTATTAAAGTCCTGGCCAAATGGATAAGTAGGAATAAACAGATTAAAGATGTCATAGTTCTGGTGAAAATACACTGCTTATCTATAAAGAAGACATTCATTTTGACAAGTATGCAAGTATTTATGGGGATATCTGGACAGAATATTTGAAGATATATCTGTTCCCCAAATCCGGGATTAAATATTCCTCTTTGGGCCCCTGATGTATGAGAAGCCAGTAACATCTTCTCAAACAGAACTTGGAGAAGCTCTGTCCAAAGCAGGCAGTGGACCAGCATGTGGAAATCCCGAGTCAGGGGCAGCAGGGCAGGATTGAGGAAGACGGCAGCGCTGTGGGACCGGAGCACACGCTGAAGGTGGGGCAGCCTTGGGACGGGGTGGACAGCAGGTCACACAGGGCCTTGTGGGCCATCGTAAGGAATTTGCTTTTTATTTGGAAAGCAATGGGAAGTGATTGAAAAGTTTTCATCATAACAATGTGTTCAGACTTGAGCATTAAAAAAACCTGTGTTGCTTTCATGTGGAGAAAGGACAGGAGGAAGGACTGAGCGGGTGCAGGAATCACAAGAGTGGCCACTGCAGAGCGCAGGTGACAGTTTAGCTAAAAGAATAGGGGAGGAAGAAAAGGCAATGTCAAAGACGACTAGTTTCATGGCTTGTAAAATTGTATGGCTAATGTCAGTCATCAAGACAAAGCATACTTTATTGAATACTTACTATGAGCCACAGACCCTACTAAGTTTTAAGTTTTGTCTTTTTTTTTTTTTTTACTTTTCCTGAACCTCATGTGCACAGAACTATGGTTCCATAAATGAATCCATAAATTCATAAATTCTCATGTTAGGCACATAATACCATTTAGGTCTCACTATCCCATTCCCCTTCCCAAAGAAAACCCACCACTGTGAGGCACGCAATATTATCCCCATTTTACAGATGAGGAACTAAAACTGAGAAGCAAAATAACTTGCTCAAAGTCACACAGCTTGTGGATTGTGAGGATTTGTCTGGCTCCAGAGAATGTGGTCTTAACAATTATATGCTATACTGTACCTGAATATAATTAAATGCAAATTGATTGGTCCAGGCTTGACATGCAAGAGAGATTTCAAGAAGGAAATCGGTAGGATAACATGGTCATGTAGGAGATGGGAATGGGTTAGCTTTGGGCACAGGCAAGCAGCCTGAAAATTACAGACCAAAAATAAGTAAATAAATAAACAGATAATATTTAATAAAAGACTTTTTTTGGTGTTTTAGTCTTAAGCTAATTTGTAGTCCACTTTGACAGTAATTTCAGAAAGTTTTAGAGAGCTTTAAATATATACCTCAGAATTCAGGCTTTGAATGATTAATTCTTTTCCTAAATACTCACTTGAAAGGATCTTTATATCAAATTATGGTTCTTTTGTGTCATATGAAGAAAAAATGAAATGAAAACAGGTTCTAATGCTTCTAGCAGACATTTTTCAAAGCCTGTTTCACTTAAAAATCATGTCTATGTATTTATGTATTTATTTCATCACTGAATATTCCTTTCGCTTTCTCCTTTCTCTGGTCCCAACTTAGTATTCCTAGGAGTCCTCCCCAGGTGAAACATCCAAAAGCGTATTTATCACTGCCACAATTACCAAGGAAATAAGGGAATATTAGGGGCCTTTTCCCCACCATTTTCCCCTTTCTCTCATGAGGAAATCAGGTCCTGCCTATACTGGTTCACTCCTCCCTGGTCTGAAGTGGGACACAGCAAGGCAATAATACATTTTCATCAAAGCGCAGGCACAGTTGTGCTCTAGAGAATCTGTGTGTTTAATGTAATTTATGGGGAGCCAGTTCCAAGGGAGATCATGGAAACTCCAGTTTAATTGGGGTGATCTGGAAGGCTCAGCCTCTGTGAATGAGCAAGGAGATGGTGATGCATGAATACAAATAGAAATCGGTGTGCACTCTCTCCTTACTCTATATACTTTTTCTCTGAAGCTCCTAAATATGATATTTCTTACTGGTTTCCAGCTCCTCTTGCCCTCCCTTTTAATCTTTATGGGTCTTTCCCATGTTCTTTATCAAACGTGTGTACTGGGGAGGGATGCACTGCTTCCTGGAAGAGAGTGAGAGCCACCCCCTTTCCCATCTAAGCTCGCCCATCCTTTCCCACAAAGGCCCCAGTGGGATCGGATAGGTGTGAAGGGGTTTGGTGATATGATGCTATTGCCCTCCCTGACTGAAAAGCAGCTCTAATTATTTCTATACCATTAATTAATTAACAAATTCAGCAAAATATTTATTAGATGCATACTACATGCTGGGCACTCTTCCAGACACTGAAGATACGGTAGTCAATAAAACAGATTATATCCCAGTGAAGGAATAATAAAAGCAGAATGAAAAAGTAAAACATATACTATATTCTTTGGTAATAAGTGCTACATAAAAAAATAAAGCAGGAAAGGGGGAAGGGAATAATAGAATGGAAAGTTCAGATTTTTTTCATAGACTTTTTATTAAGAGTTTTTGCAACACAATGTCTCCTATGCCATGGATATCAGACATGATCACAATACAAATCTGATTCTGAAAGAGACTCCCACAGATATAGGCTCCAGAACAAAAATAGCATTCCAATTTCTCCCAATTCTATTGCGAGGTCAATTTTAAATACCCTGGCTGGGATGTCTCATTGTGAAGATGTCATTTGAGCAAAGATGTCAAGCAGGTGAGGGAATGAGTCAGTGGCTATGTAGGAGAGGAGTGTCCTAGGCAGAGGGAACAGCTTGTGCGAAGGTCCTGAGGCAAGAGAATGCCCAACATGTTCAAGAATAACAAGGGGTGCGATGCCAATGGAATCCAAAATAAGCGAGGCGGTAGGATATGGGGTGTTTGAAGCGAGGGTGTGAGGTGCGCAGATCAAACAGGGTCTCTTGGGTCACTGTAAGGACCTTTTTGGCTTTTCCTCTGAGTGAAATGGAAACCATTGTGTGTTTTGAGTAGAGAAGTAACACAATTTGACTTATGTGTGAACAGAGTCAATATAAACTAAGAATATTTTCAAGGTAAAATGAGCATATTTATTCATGTTGAAGGGTATTTAGAATCTTTTTTTGTGCCAGATACTGTGTGGGAGACAAAATTGTGTAAGAAAGTATCCACTTTTTCAAGGAGTTGGCAATCTCCTGGAAGAGACAGGCCAAACATTTGAAAAGCAGTCAGTGCTGCAGAGTGATGAAACACTACAATCCTAAATAAAGCACTTTGAATTGTTCAGAAGAAGGCTAATAGGAATCTTCCAGAACAGTTTCAGTAGAGAGGAAGGGACAGAAACCAGGATTTCAAGAAATGAAAAAGTGAGCAGAGTGGGGACAGATTAGGTCAATATGGTCTCTCTAACAATATGTCTATTTCTCTGATATTATTCCACTCAAAAGGTGAGTTTTAATCCCCCTCCCCTTTAATGTGGACTGGACTTAGGACTCACTTCTAGCAAATATAATATAGGTGAAGTGATGGGAGGTCAAATATAATATAGGTGAAGTGATGGGAGGTCAAATCTGAGATTCCTTATAAAGAGACTCTGTCTTCTGTCTTGGGTAAGCTTTTTCACTTTCTCTCTCTCTCTCTCTCTCTCTCTCTCTCTCTCTCTCTCTCTCTCTCTCTCTCTCTCTCTCTCTCCCCCCCCTGCTTTTCTTCCTCTCTTTTCTCCCTCCCTCCTTCCCTCCTCCTTCCTCTCATTACTCACTCTGAGGAAAGCCGTTTCTTAATCTGCCCACAGAGTGACCAGTGTGGGGCAGCACTGAAGACTGCTGACAGTAGCCACATGACTGAGCTCAGAGCAGACTCTTTGGGCCCTTTGGAAGCCGCAGCTCTAGGAGAGAGCCTGACTGCAGCATTGCGGGAGATGCTGAGCCAGAACCATGCAGCTAAGTTGTTCCCTGATTCCTGACCCTCAGAAGATGTGTGAGATGATGAAGGTTGTTGTTTTAATCTGCTAAATCTTGGAGTAATCTGTTAGCAGCAGATGACTAATACAAGGCGAGCAGAATGAAGGTGAAAGAAAAGAACATCAACTTGAGAGTAGAAAAGTTGATATGTTCACATTTTTAAATATGGGAGACTTTAGCCTACTCGTTAATTCATCTCATTGGCAAGTGACGCACATATACGGAGTGCCCAGAATATCTGAGGCACTGTTGCATCACTCATACAGGTGAATTATAGTCTTTCGAAGAAGCCCCACTCTGTATCCCCATGCATTGAAGTATCTATGAGTGTCTATTCTAGAGACTGGAAATAGTAAATTCTAAAGGCAGAGACAACATTTGCATTATAGATTTGCTTTTCAGAGCAAAATTGAGTCTCTTTTGCCAAATTTAAAGACTTCTACTTACTTTTCTACCCCTTAAAAAATAGCAGTTAATATTAAAAATTAAACATTACTGTAGACTGTTCTGCAAAGTTGTGTACTTTGAGTAAATATCTGTATCACAACTGAAATACCAATTTCAAAGTTTCTTCTTCCTCTTTTTTTAGGTTAATAATATTTTTTCATAAAATAATATATGCACCATTTAAATAAGTAAAATTCTGAAAAGAATTTTGAGAATTACTCATATCATGCCATCCAGTAATAATCATTTTTTATTATTAGGTAAGCATCATTCCAGGTATTGATAGAAGAGTGGATGGAAAGATGGGTAAGAAAAGGATGGATAGAAAAATGGAAGAAGAAATAATTTGATAAAAATGATATCACACCATAGCATGCTACCTTTTATTTGTACCAAATTAAATTTTTTAATTTGTACCAAAAATAAATTTCAAAAAGTTATAAGTAAAACTGAAGAAATTGCTGGATTTTACATAAATATATAACTTTTAAGATAGGGGATATTTTCCCAAAAAGATAAAACCAAATTTAAGAAAGAGATAATGGGAGAAATATTAAGTTGGAGTCATTATGGTTCTTTTTTTAACTAAATGTGTCAAATTTAATCAATATTGATTGATTGCTTTTTCTGAAAAATAAGGAAATTAGCACTCCCACCCACCTTTCCTGCCCCATCTCCAGATTTCATTATGTTATTTTAATAATATCAAGTTATATATCGTTTACTTTCTGTTTTGAAATATATTACCAGTTTCCTCTTAGTTTTGCATTAATATTCACACTAACGCCTTTACAACAACTTTCTCATTTCTGAGTTTTTTTTAAAAATGTATATTTCAATTGGCTGTACTTGATCAACTACTTTAAAAAAAAAAACGAAAATATAGTCCCTGAGTTCATGTATGTTTAGGCATATCTGCCCATTCCTTTTGTATCTAAATTACAACTTGAATGGTTATAAAATTTATAGATCACTTTTCTCCTTCAGAACCTTGTACATATTTTTCTCTTCTTTCTTTCTTTCTTGCATTTAATTTTGCTTTAGAAAAGTCTGAGGCTTACAGATAACTCTCCTTTTTTTTTAGTCTTTATGCCTGAGGAAATTTTTCTTTATCATCAAAGAATATCTATGAGAATTGATGGACATTATTTCAGAGCAAATGGAAAGTATGGACACAGCTTCCCATGTTAAGCATGAGCAAGATGAAAATAATTTCCATGGAAACTATTCAAATTTATCACAGTGATGAAAGTAAAAAAGTAGATGACAAAGACAGATAAAGAACATAATCTGGAAGACAGCATAACCCAATGAGTAAATGGCGAAGTTAGCCACATCTACAAAATATATTTTTTGTTGTTGTTCTTTCCCATGTTCTGTCATTTTTGATAGTTTTGCTACATTTTGGTTACATGACTGTAAACCCAGGAAATGGGTTAGAAACAAAAGTCTAATAATTTTGCCACTGTGTTTGCAGAAGTTGAGAGTTTTGGTGAAGATAAAGCTCAGGTTAATGATTAGGTTCAGTGTGGGGCTCTCTGTTGACATCTTGTAACACATCTTCCTGGGATCTTATAGCCAGAGATGAGAGCTACCCATATTCCAATCACCAGCCTTGAGGGACTTTACAATCCCCTGAAAAACATATATATGAAAACAAGCAACTAGAGGCCTTGCCTCCCTCACTGTGCTAGACAAGGGACAAACCATTCCCCTGCAAAGAGAGCCACAACCAGGCTAGAGTTATTCAGAAGCAAAGTGAACACACATGTGAATTTACAGCCCAGCCAAAGCCCTCTACTCTGGTGGGCTCTCTGCCCATGAAACTATGCTACCAGTCCAGGGATAACAGCCAGCTAGTCACAGTGGTACAACACTATTGTTCATGGCCACCATCTGTTATGACAGGCCAGTGTCCATGCAATTCTACTTATTAAGTAATTATTACTATTTTAGATAGACTCATATATTAATTTTATATTTCTGTGTAACAAATTACCACAAATTGAACAATTTAAAGTAGTACCCATTTATTAACTGTAGTTCTATAGGTAATAAGTTTGGGTGAGCTCAGATGGTTTCCCCTGCACAGAGTTTCACAAAGTTTAAATCAAAGTATCAGCAAGGTTTGGCTCTCATTCGGAGCTCTAGGTTCTCTGCCAAGCTCACTCACGTTGTTGGCAGAATTCAGTTCTTTGCGGTGGAAGACTATGGTTCCCATTTTCTTGCTGACTGTCTGACAGGGGTTGCTCTCAGCTCCTAGAGGCCACATTCAGGTCCTAGTCATGTGAATCTCTCACAACATGCTAACTTCTGTCTTCAAAGCCAGCAAGAGAATCTCTAGTAAGACTCTCTCTCTCTCTCTCTCTCTCTCTCTCTCTCTCTCTCTCTCTCTCTCTCTCTCTCTCTCTCTCCCCCTCCATCTCTAGTAAGACTGTATAGAGAATCTCGATGTAGTTTTACATAAAGTAACATAGTCACAGGAGTGACTATCTTATCACATTCAGAGGTCCCACCCACACTCAAGGGGAGGTGATTATATAAGTCACATACAACAACAGTGAGAGGGAATCTTGGAACACATTTTGGAGTTCTGTCTACCACACTCTACTACATTGCTTGCTTTGATTCCTTGCTAAATAAGCTTGGGTGAGGATCTTCCAAACCACTCATGTTTAGTTGTACTCCCACTCCTGACCTCTTCCTAGCCAGCTCTGTATGACAGTAACATTTACCTGGTACATGTTCTGAGGAAACATCAATAAAATTGTGTTTAAAAACAGTATGGGCCAGGCGTGGTGGCTCACGCCTGTAATCCTAGCACTCTGGGAGGCCGAGGTAGGTGGATCGTTTGAGCTCAGGAGTTCGAGACAAGCCTGAGCAAGAGCGAGACCCCGTCTCTACTAAAAATAGAAAGAAATTAGCTGGACGACTAAAAATATATAGAAAAAAATCAGCCGGGCATGGTGGCGCATGCCTGTAGTCCCAGCTACTCGGGAGGCTGAGGCAGGAGGATAGCTTGAGCCCAGGAGTTTGAGGTTGCTGTGAGCTAGGTTGACACCACGGCACTCTATCCCGGGCAACAGAGTGAGACTCTGTCTCGAAAAAAATAAAAACATTATGGAACACTTTGGGAAAAGACAAAAGAAGATGAACTGATATATAAAAGTGGATACCACTTCACATCTACCATGATGACTGTAATTTTTTTAAAAATGGAATTTAAGTGTTGGTGAAGATGTGGCAAATTTGGAAACCTGTGCATTGCTGGTGGGAATATAAAATGGTTTAGCCACTGTGGAAAAAAGTTTGGCAGTTCCTCAAAAAGTTGAGCATAGAATATCATAGACCTAGAAATTCTACTTCAATGTATATACTCAAAAGAACTAAAACCTGATACTCCAACAAATACATGTATATTACTGTTCATAGCTGCACTATTCAAATGGCCAGAAAGTGGAAACAACACAAATGTCCATCAGTGGATAAATGGATAAACAAATTGTGGAATATACATACAATGAAATATTATTGAGTCATAAAAAATGAAGTACTGATATATGCTACAACAGGGATGAACCTCAAAAACATTCTAAGTGAAAGAAGCCAGTCAAAAAAGGCTGCATATTATAGGATTTCATTTATAAGAAATATCCAGAATAGGCAAACATATAGAAACAGAAAGCAGACTGGTAGTTGCCAGGGACCGGAGGGAGGAGGGTATGGAGAGCAACTGCTTAATGAATACAAGATCTCTTTTTGGCATGATGAAAATGTTTTGGAACTAGGTAGAGCTGTTGTCCTAGTGGTTGTATAACATTGTGATTGTAAACGTACTAAATGTCACTGAATTGTTTACTTTAAAATGGTTAATCTTAAATTAAGTGCTTCATAACATTAACACTTTCTTCTCCATGATGAACAGAAATAGAAATTCTGGGAGGCATTTAAGCCTATATATTACTGCAACAAATATAAGCAGCAAAGTTTTATACTTCTTCTTCCTAAACATGGACATGATTAAGTACATGCAAAGTCCAAGAAGAACCAAGATTAGGAGAACCACGGAAGTTCCAATGTGAGTCTAAAACATACACTTCAGGATAGAGTGAAAACAGAAATAAAGAGCAATTAAAATTGGGGAAAAGACAAGGAGCAATGCCGAAGTGTAGCATTTCTGCTGTTCTCATAGTATGTCCTATGTGCTATCCTATCCTACCTTCTCTAAGGTAACATGCAAATGGAGATGATGAAATCAGGACTTACTGAAATGTATACTTCTATTTTAATGACACTTTTTAATAGGAAAAAATTAAATTATGTTGGCCAGATGTAGTTTTTTAAAATTTATGTTGACACCTTTTATCCTTGCTATATAAATTCATTTTGGACTTTCCTAAAATCCTTGAGAAATAAGAATTTCAAAGTATCAACATATAAGTGATTCTTGTCCACAAACAGCCCTATGTTGCATCTGTGTCTACAAAACAGAGTTTGAGAACAACTGCGATGACACACTCCAATAGTCTCACTCCATTCCACACAGGCGTGGGGCTCCTGGGGAAGAACCAGCAGAGGGGATGATGAGGTGGAGAGGAGAGAAGGCATCCTGGTGTCAGAGTCCCAGACGTCCTCCTGCACCTACCCACCCGCTCTACTCTGTATCTGTCTTACGTAACATGCTTCTTGACACCATGTTACCCAAAGAGAGGTTATTAAAAAAACTTGATATGCAACTTATAAAAATGGGTGGAAAATATAAGATACTGGCAACGAAGAATCTTTATCCTCAAAAAATTAATTATGATATTGAGACAAATATAGAAATCATGAAATACACTGAAAGCAGGGAATTAGAGGCTCATTAGATTAAATTTCATTGGTTGGGAGTAAAGCCAGTGCAAGAAGAAAAGCAGTGGTTTTTTTAATGTACAAAATACTGAAAACATTTCAATGAATATTATGCCTAGAAGATGGGGTAAAATTACCAATTTTTTAAGATTTTGCAACTCTCTGAGAACCAAAATCAACCATAAAATGTGCAAGTATGTTGTTCCACTTCTGCTCATCAGTTCTCTAAACATATCTCACAAATATACTATGCACAAAACTGAAGGACTAGCTTTATGTTTCTCAGAAGGAGAGAAAACGTAATCACCTGACCTATCCCAGTTATCCAGCTTACATAGCTGATGCTATTATCCTTCTATGTCAGCTCTGCTAATGGCAAGCCTAGAGTCTGAGGAAAGTTTGTCCACCTACCTGGGCCTTGCAAACCCAACACCAGAATACTTATAATACCTTGGGATATTACCTAAATTTTGATATTTGTGTCCTATTTCCTCAATTGAGATATCCTGTATTTTAAGGCAGGGACCATAGCCTATGTGTCTGGGTCTCTCCCTCAGGCACATTAGCATGTGCCTGATTCTGAATGAATGACCGTGAAACAGCAGTGGACAATGTGCTGATGTCAGTGATCTTGATCACAATGGCCACCATAATGGAAAGTGCAAACACCCAGGACTCTTGCTACCAACTCGAATAGGGATAAAGTGCTGAATATGTATGAATGCTCAACCTGACATCAGCAGGAAACCCACAAACTTTAGCAGAAAATAAATCTCTCTGAAAGAACAAACATGTGATGCTATGAGGATTAAAAACGTTATCCCTAAAAGTCCCAAATCAATCACAAATAATATAACGGACCAAGTACTGAAAGGACAATTTGCCACTGGGAATAAAGATTTAGAACTGGAGACGAGCTCTGGCCAGATTTAAACAATGGCAGAAGCATCGGAAATAAGAGAAGGTAAAAGATCAATTGGCCAGTTTGTGTGTTGATCCGTAAAGCAGGGTGAAACAGATGCCAACAGCTAGATTTGAGTCTGGTTATTTTTAAAAACTTATTGAGTTCAAGGTTCCATGCTTTCAAGGTTATTCTGAAAAGTATTTAAGGTTACTCCAGGTATGCAGTTTTAAAAATATGAAACAGCCTAACTAGATGGGATAGAGGGGTTTGGCCTTCATTAATATGTGATTTCTAGTAGGTTCAGATGTGGGACTGTTACACATTCCCTGTGGTTGGTCACTGAATTACAAAATGTAAATGTGTTCCAGTATACATATTTAATTTAGAAACTTGTTTTAAAATAAAGTGCTTTTTAAGAAATTATAAATCCAGACACAAATTTATATTTATTATTATATATATGACAAAGTTTATAGAACATTTCTTCAGATATTTCCATGACATATCTAAATATGGAGTCCAAGAAAATAATTAAAGAGACCTGCATGTTAATCAGTATCAGGATACAATAATGATAAATAATAGCTAATACTTTCAGTGCACTTACTGTTGGCCAATTGATGCTAATAAACTCCTGTAAATAAATTATTTTAGATAATCATCACAATAATACAGTGAATTAAGTAGTTACATCTATTTTTACAGATTAGATATACAGGTTTAAAGTGGTTAAGTAACTTTCTAATCATCAGCTAATTATAAAGAGAACCTGAATTTAGACTCAGGCTTTCTATTTCAGAGGTCATACCCCTAACCACTGGTCCATCCTGGAAGTTAGAGAGAAATATTTTCACTGACATCAGAACAACATATTTGCCTAACGTTTGTTATTTTTATTTCAAAAAATACTTTTCAAAGGTATATAAAGGACATGAGAAAGCAAGAAAGGGGGAGGTTGGGAGGAGTGGTGTGGGATAAAAACTTACCTGTTGGGTACAATGGACACTGTTCTGGTGACAGGCACACCAACAGCCCTGAGTTAAGCATTGTACAAGGTATTCATGCAACAAAATCACTTGTACTCCCTTAATTCATATTTTGAAATAAAAAAATACCTTTCCTTCGTATGCAGTTTTAAAGGCTTGATGTATTAAGCTGGGTTTTACAATATCTTGATACTCTGGAGATTTTTTCCTTTAAGCACAAAATCTCCCCTTTTATTACAGAAAAAAAAAAACAATGGAAAAAGGTAGATATTCATTTTGCAGAAGAATTTTCAAGCCTACTCACTCACTGAGCCTTTATTTGTATTTGGACCTTCAAATCCTGCCATCCTCCCACTCTACATATCCTGTATTTCTGATTTTTCTCCAAGAGCCAGGACTCAATTCCTGTTCCCTGCCTATCTTCGGAATTCCACTGCTGAGTTTTTGGACCTGGTACAGCTTCCCAGAACGGTAGGTTAAAGCCCCTTTTCTTGATAATCTCATTTATCATGGTTTTCTATTTGAAGCAATACTGTTCCTGACATGCAGCCTGGCCATTCCTTCTTCTGTAATCATTTCTTCTCTGGATTTTCCTTTTTCCAAGAGTCCTTTTTCCTATTCCCTTTAAGATTCCTTACAAAATTTGCCTCCAGAGGGCCCTCTGCAATCACCTTCTCTCCCAGTTTCTGTTGTTCATTTCATTTTGTTACCTTTCACAATGCTTACCATACGCATTACGTAGAGCAGAGGATGCTGTGGTGCTTGACTGAGTTTCTTACTTTTTGATTTCTAGTCCTCGAGAGGCATAGTGATATCAAGTTGAGTTGGCCATAGTCGTTTTC
>RJWJ010034087.1:0-17498 GCA_004363605.1 Indri indri | reverse complement strand
AAAGAAATTCTACAATTCTTTTATAAGACAAATGCACACATTATGGTCTGGTAGGAAAATCTTTCTGTCAAAAAAGACCTCATAGAAGGCACAATGGTAGTGTTGTCTGCCATGAAATGGATTCAGCAAAAAGGGACTTGATCATATTCTGAGATACTTCCACGTCTCTGCCTTCTTTAAATTCCTTGCCTGTGAGACAAGCTAAAACAGAAAGAAAAGTGCCATTTTTAGGTTCAGGATACAATGGAGCAAACCTTTCTTGTTTCTCTTGGTGATAAGCCTCAATGATGTGGAAATGGTATTAATGCTGGCAACAGACAACATGTTCCTAACTGGGATTCAGATCAAACGATTCCACCCTTTGGAGCATTCTCCAACAGTGGCCTTTCCAGCAGCAGGAATCTGCAAACAGACACCAGCAGTTAATTTCAGTCTCCCAGCTTTGCCCATATTGCTGCTCCAATCTTAAATTTGCAAAGTCATTTTTGATGAAGACAATAAAAGCCTCATTTCCTTCCTGTGTTGTCTTGTGCTCTGACACTTTATCAACACACACAGACAGGCGGTTGCTTTTCACCTTATGTAAAACAGAGCAGCCTCACAAATCAAGCTTCACTATTGCACCATGGAAACACCAAGGTTAAAAGGTAAATCTGTGGCATAACCATATTGATTAATTGATGTAAGAAAGGTCAGCCTAATCTTTATCTTGCTTGAAAGACTCTAGTTGTACATGGCAGGTGTGTTGAAATGGTTCCTGTGTAAAAGGACAAAATATATATATATATATATATATAAATATATGGAGCTCTAATGCAAAGAAAGTGGGGGAAATCTCATCAAACAATCACTCAGAAAAAAGGTTAGTGAAATGAGCTTCTATGCAAAGAAAATGGAGAAATCTTGTCAAACAATCTCTCAGAAAGATAAAGGACTAAAATGGGGCCTGGAAGGCGGAAGTTATTTATATTTTCTTTTATTGTTAGTAGGCTTCCTTGGAAACACCTTCACTGGTGAAACAATCATAGAAGTACCATGGAAAAGGCAAAGATTAGGTAATGGTCCCACCTGATCCCCAAGAAGACCAGAAAAAATCAGCTCCATACCTCTCTTCCCCAAAAGACTGGAATCTGTTGAAGTAGAAAAACTAATCTCTCTGACTCTCAAGTCCTGCCCAGGTTAAAGACAGATACAACACTGCTCTCATGAGATGGCTTCTGTATCACCAAGGCACGAGGGGAAGAAGGAATGATCCCCAGCACACATGGAGATGCACACACATCGGAGAACAGCTTGCTTCTGTCCCAACTCTACTTCTTCTGGCCCAAAAGAGACAATGACGTTTGAGAGCTAAAATTCAGAATCCTGAGAAAACAGAAAGATACAAGGACAAATGAGGAAGGACTTAGGGCTAAATATGTATAAGTGTGCAGGGAGAAAAACAATCTAGGAACCACAAGGACAGAATGCTAATCCTGAATGACAGTGCTGTTGAATGAATGGAAGGGACTAGGCGGGGCACGGTGGTGGAAGGGGGTGGAAGTGGGAGTGAATGTTGGAAATTTTTCCTCATTATGCTTGTATTATTCATGTCTCTCCAGAGAGATAGAACCAATAGCATGTGTGTGTGTGTGTGTGTGTGTGTGTGTGTGTGTATAGCATATATGTAGCATATATGTGTGTTTACATGTATACATGAGAGGGGATTTATTATGAGAATTGGCTCATGTAATTATGGAGGCTGAGAAGTCCCAACACAGGCCTTCTGCAAGCTGGAGACCCCGGGGTGCCAGTCGCGTGGCTCAGTTCAAGTCCAAAGTCTTCAGACCCAGGCAAGCTGATGGTGTAACTCGTAGTTCAAGGTAGAAGGCCTGACAGCCTGGGCGTCCGCGGGTGCAAGTCTCAGAATCCGAAGGTCAGAGAGCCTGAGTTCTAATGTCCAAGGGCAGGAGAAGGGTGTCCCAGCCTCAGGAGAAAGTGAGAGAATATGTCTTTCCTCTGCCTTTTTATCCCCCACCCCACTCTGGGGCCTTAGCGATTGGATCATGGCCACCAACATTGAGATTGGGTCTTCCCCGTTCTGTTCACCAACTCACACACCAATCTTCTCTGGAAACACCCGCACAGACACACCCAGAAATAACGCTTTACCGAACTCTTTAGGTATCCCTTAATCTAGTCAAGTTGATACCTAAAATTAACCGTCACAATGTTCATTCCTGAAAAAGGTCTATATAAGTGTGTGACCTGAATCGGCTAGACTATGATACAGTCACAGGCGAACCTCAGAGACTTACTGCGGTAAGTTTGTCTTTGGCCCATGCAAAGTCCAATGCAGTTGGGTGACACTTCTCCATCCTACAGCTCTGGCACTTGGAACATGTGGCCTTACCACAGCTATGGAGATGCCTGGAAGATTGCATGAGATGTTTTGAAGGACAGATCTGGAAGTGGATTGCATCATCTTTCTTACATCTTACTGGCCTGGGTACAGTCGCATGGCCCTTGGAAAACTGCAAGTGAGGCTGGGCAATATCCTATAAAAGGTGATTTGCCTAGGTTTACCTGACATCACTAAAGATTTAGGTTTTCATAAAGAAGAATTTCCAAAGACTACATTGTTAAATATTGGAAGGAGTTGCCAGGAGAAGTTTGGAGAACTTCATTGCTGTTCATTTGGACACTTGAGATAGAAGATTGGACTCATTTTTCTGTAAGTACTACAGTTTATATAATTTTATGCTTTCATAATTGTATAGGCTTTTTATTTGTAGGGAAAGTATAAAAAGTAAACTAGCTATTTGAAATTATTTTCATATTAAGCTGAATTTAATTATCCTTTTATTCAATGACCGTGGCTATTTACCTACAAGTAGGTAGGGAAAATTTTTATGTTAAGGAAGCAAAAAACAAAAAAACAAAAAAACAAAAAAAATAAAAAGAAAGGAAAAGAATTGGAATAGGAAATCAAGTGTATTTTATTCACAAATATAATCATTTGTGGCCTAAGGCCAACATTATTAATAATAAACACTTAAAGACATAAATCACAATTTAATACTAATCCATATGTAAAAATATAAAATCTAACCTTACATCCTAGTCACTGGAATTCCGATAGGTTGTATGAGACATGTTTTGCATTTCTGTGTTATTTGCTTCAATATATGTTAATAGATGATAATTATATGCTTTTCATTTGGACAGCCCTTATCCAAAGATGATTTAATATTCACATGTCTAATGGATCGCTTGTGGCTATTGATCATTTGGATCAGAGTTCACTTTGAACTGCTGCTGGTTAGATTAGGAATTGTAATCATGGTAAAAGATAAATTACAAGGTCTCTGCAGATCAGTTCGGTTTTCAGATTAGATGTGCTTTTAGAGATGAAGCACCAAATAGGAAGATTAGAAAAGATCCGTCAGTGGTGTCCTTACATGGGCTTTCTAAGAAATAGATCGGGGATGCTTTGTGACCCCTCTACCATTGCACCAGTAATGTAAAATTTATAGGGAATGACATTTTATTACAATAAATATGGGGACAAATATCCATAAATTATTTGTGAATTATAATGATAAGGACTAAAGTCAAAAAAAGGGAGGCATAATTTGTAAACATAAATTCTGATGTAATAAATAAAGTGCCATAGTATTAAAATCATGTGATTTTTAATATATAGATATTTGGTTTGGATTAGAGGACATCCAAATGGAGATTACTTTAGATGAAGCAGACTTCTGGAGGCTTCAATATTAATAGGATTTAATCTTTGCTTAAAAATTTTTTAAAATCTATTTTCGAAAGAAGTACATTCTCATTGTAGAAAACTTGGAAAATTCAGAAAACTCTATTCAAGAAAACAAAGGACACTCACCATCTAACAGCCCAGATATATTATTATTTCCATCTTGAAATATCTCCTTCCAGTCCTTTCCTTTGAATTTTTTTTTTTTTGTGGAACATTTCAAATAAATAGAAACACAGAAAATGATACAGCAAAACCACACACATGTACCACCTAGATTTAAATATGTTAACTTTTTGCTATATTTACTTCTAATCTCTCTTATTCACAAATAAGTATATTACAGAATAGATATAGATACTCCACTTCTTTCTCCTTGTTCTTTTTTCCAGAATTAACTATCATTGTGAAATTTCCATTTTGCAATTTTACTGTATATTAGCTATAAACAATATATAGTATTATTTTCATGTTTTAAAAAGTATGTAAATGTTATCATCATCATATTTATCATTATCATCATAACAGTGAACACATATTAAGCACTTACTGTCTTTCAGGCACTGTTCTAAAGCGTATTGTAAGTATTAAGCTCAGAAGATGGGTGCTATCACTATGCTCATGTTACAGACAAGGAAACTGATCACAGAAAGGTTATTTGACTTGTCCAGGGTCATACCACTTACTCTTTTCTAACATGTCTTATTTACCCATGATGATATGTATGGCTCTTGGTCATTTAATTTGACTGCTTTATAGTATTCCATTATCTGAGTGTCATAGTTTACCTGTTTCCCTATTAGTAGACAGAATATCCTGTATGTATCTTCTTATGCTTATTGGTGTGAGTTTCCTTAGGGTGGTTACATGAAAGGTGAATTACTGGGTTATAAAATGTACATTTTAATTCCATCTAAGATGGAAAAGCTTATCCATTGATCTTATAGCCATCTCACTACTTTGCTAAGCTTCCTTAATAATTCTAATTATCTGTATTTTTTCTATGCTAATAATTATAATTTCTGTGACAGTTTAGTGACAGTTTTTTTTCATTTGTTGCAGTCTTTCCAAATTTTATTTCTTTTTTGCTTTTACTGCATTGGAAAGGACACCCAGTTCAATGTGGAGAAGGATAGTGACAGGCAGAATACTTGTCTTTTCCTGATTATGAAGAGAATGCTTTATTAAGTGTGCTAAGTGAGTGTTTGTTGCAGGTTTGCTGTGAGTATACCTTATTGGATTGAGAAAACCTCCTCTAGTCCTAATTTGCTAAAAAAATTATTAAATTTTACTGAATGCTTTTCTTCATCTTTTGAGAGGATTGTATGGTTTTTTCTCTTTTAACCTGCTAATGTGAAAAATTATGTTAGCGCAATTTCTAAAGTTTAAAAACCTATGTATTTCTGTAGCAGCATATATTTAGTCATTATGTATTACTTTTTATGACATTGTTGGTATTGTTTTCTAATATTCCATTCAGGGAATTTTTACATCTATATTCAAAAGTGAGATTTGTCTATAATTTTCCTTTCTTTAATTGTCTTATAAATTGTTAGTGTCAAGACTTTTGGCATTATGGAATAAGTTGGGAATTTTCTATAATTTTTCTATTTTTTGAAACAGTTCACATAATATTAGAATTATCTGTTTCTTGAAGTTTTGGTAGAATTTGCCTATACAACTCTGAGGGCAATGTTTTTGGGGGGATAGCAGTGGAAATTTTAAATTACCGATTCTATTTGTTAAATGGTTATAAAGCTATTAAGTTTTTCTCTTTGTTATTGAGTCATCAATAGTAAATCACAGTTTCCTAGTTAATTTCTATTTTAAGTTTTCCAATTTATTGGCAGAAAATTTTTTATAGTACTTCTTTTGTGAATTTTAAGTATCATAACTGTATCTGTGACTGTCCTCCATTTTTTATTCCTAACATTGATGTGTCTTTTTTCTTTTCTTCTTACTCAATCTCGTCAAAAGATTATCTATTTTATTTTTCTTAGATATGACAACCCACTAAGAACTATTTGTATGACGAAAAACACCTCACACATGTCAGGTTGAGGCTTGACTTTAGCTTCCAAAAGAGTAATAGCTTTCTTGCCCATTCACATTCTTCAGTAAGGTCACAAAACTGGGGCCCCCAGAACGAAGGAGAGACTTGATACCTTGAACATAATAAATAATGTGGCAGATTTTATTTTCCACAAACAGCCACGGTGATGGCTCCCAACCCACATGTTGTTCAGCAATGTGATCTCCCGCATCAAGGGGCCACTCCCCCATCAAGAAATGGAGTTTATTTTTTGGCCCCCTTGAATCCGTGTGGGCTCTGTGACTGCTTAGGCCAATAGAATAAGGCGGAGGTGCTCCTAGGCCAGTTCTAGGTGTGGCCCTTCACTGGCCTGTCTCTTGCCTCTTGAAAGCCAACCACAGTGTGAGATATCTGTCTATTCTGAGACCACCATGCTGTGAAAAACCAAGCAACACAAAGAAAAGGAGAAAGGTTAGGGAGCATGGAGGTACCAGGCCTGTGAATGAAAAAGCCATCTCAGATGTCCAACCCAGTTAACCTTTCAGATGACTCTACCCTAAGCACTAGCTGACTGTAGTGCGTGAGAGACACTAAGCAAGAACTACCCATGGAGCACAAACTATAGAAATACAAGAGATATTAATAATTTTTTTGTTCTTTTAATTTTGGGGATATTTATTACACAGCCATAGATGCCTACAACAGGTAGATACTGTGAACCTTTTCCCCACCCCCAGGCTTTCCCTAAAGAAAACTCCTATTTTTATTATAGATATGATAGATATGCATAAGATAAATATAAATAAGATAAAAAGAGAGACCTGTATTATTAAGAGATTACTGGATACCAGCTATGAGGTAGCACTATTCCCTGAAGGACCCCAAATGCTACTGTGGTACCCTGCTCAGAGTGGGACCACATGGTTATTGGGTAATAAATGGAGTGTTGGCTCAAGTTCACCTAACAGTGGGCTTATGAGTCTGAAATTATACTGTAGTCAATTTCTCAGTGTTTTTGCCTCAGAGATCCATGTATATTGTTTAAAGTTGATGAATCAAGTGACAGATGTTAAGTATATTATATAATGCTATAAAAGTATATTATTTAAAGGTATAAAGAATGTAATAACAACCAAGATCAAAGGGAAAAGAAGGCAATTGCAAGGAAATAGAATGATAGGAATTTTTTTGTCATGTACCACAGGAAATAAATATTGATTAAAAATGGAAGATTAAGCTAGTATATGTCATTAGATTAAAAATAAAAGCTATACTTATATAGTATTTACTTATATAGTATTTACTATATAATATAGTATATACTATATAATACTATAGTATATAATATAGTATATACTATATAATACTTATATAGTATTTACTAGGTACAAGGCTCTAAGTGGTTTACAAATATTATAGGTCATTAAATATGAAATATCCAATTTTGAATCAAAAGCGTAGTTTATTATATCTCAAACAAGAAGCAGTACAATTAATCAAAGTATGTGCCTAAACTATCAACACAGTTTGCCATCTTAACAGTAGCTTGTTTATACCAGCAGCGAAGAAGCCTGGAGAGCAAGCGGTGACGAAATCACGAAAGGTGTTTTCCACAGCTTGTTGAGAATTGAATATTTTTCCTTACAAGAAGTGGTCCAAAGCCTGAAAGAAGTGTTAGTTGGTGGATGACAGAGAGTTTCCAAGTCCAGCCTCTGTAGTTTGGGGAGCTTTGTTTGGGCCACACGTCATCAAGGAAGCATTGTCTTGCAAGAGGATTGGCCTGTCTCTATTGACCAACCTTGGCTGCTTAGTAACAAGCATACTAATCATTTTGTCCAATTGGGTGCAGTAGACATCTGCTGTAATTGATTGACCAGGTTTCATGAAGCTATAGTGAATAATACCAGTGCTGAACCACTAAACAGAAAGCATTTGCTTTTTTAGATGAATATTTGGTTTTGGACTGTGTCTTTATCCACTTCTTCTTTATCCAACCATTGTGCCAAATGCTTGTGGTTGTCAAAAAGAATCTATTTTTCATCACATGTAACAATATGGTATAGAAATGGTTTGCCTGTATGTCATGACAGCAAAAAAAGGCAAGCTTTGAGACGATTTCTGTTCTGATGCTCATTTAATTCATGTGGAACCCATCTATCCAGCTTTTTTACCTTTCCAATTTGTTTTAAATGGTCAAATATTGTTGGAATAGTAATGTCAAACCTTGCTGCTAATTCACGTGTAGGTTGAGACGCATTTACTTCCACTACAGCTTTCAGCTCATCATTATCCGCGGTGGTCTCAGGTCACCCACATGGCTCGTGTTCAAGATTAAAATCACCAGAATGGAACTTCTCAAACCATTGATCTACTGTGTATTCATTAGCCACATCCTTCCCAAACACTTTGTTGATATTTTGAGCTGTGTGCACTGCATTGGTTCCACAACGGAACTCATATTTGAAAATAACATGGATTTTTGACTTACCCATGGTTTCACAAAAATTGCTCTAAAAAAAAAATGTGAAAGATAATCACAAGCCAAAATGTGCATTTGAAAGACTTGTACCTTGTACCTTTTATTGTACCTCCACAATAAAAATAAAATAAGAAGTGTCAAAGTGAAATGTCAGTGATATCAACCATCAAACTTAGTACTTAAGGAAATTGGACATTTCATACTTAATAATTTAACTCATTTAATCTTCACAACAATCCTTTTATGTAGGTATTATTACTTATTCTCATTTTATAGATGAGGAAACTGAGTCAGTGAGAGGTTAAATAAAATTAGCCAAAGTCATACAGCAATGATACAAATAGTTCTAATGGTCGCCATTACAAGAGTAGTAATATAATGGCAGCCATTACAAGAAGCCAAAACAAGACTATAAAGCTCTTGAACAAGGTTGTTGGTTTCTGCACAATCCTATGCCGTAATGTTGACAGGAAAACAACTTCCTCTGGAGAATCCCGAGGTTGGATGTTCTTTAGTCTTACTCTTCCCTTCCTGATAACTTGGAGCCAACATCCCAGACATGCAGCACAGATTCCTGTCCGTTGCTTTTTGTGAGGGGATGTTTCTCTCTGGGCATTTTCAGAGTAGCCCGTGTTGTGGGATAGAGAATTATTTAGGACTGAAGAGTGGAAATATTGATGTCCATTTTGAGGGAGAAGACTAAAGAAATAATTTCTTTTATAAGTGGGTCAAAGAAACAAAGCAATGGTGATACCAAGTGATATTGAATTTGTGACCACACTTTTATCACTGCCATGAACAAAGAAGAGAATGTTTCCCTTTTCTTTCAGAATTTTAAAACGCTTTATAGTTGTAGTGAAGTAAACTCTTGGCTCTCCATCGCTGACATTAAAACAGTAAAGAAAAATATGCTCTGGTGCTAATCTTTGCATTGATCTTTTAAATATCTCTGCAATTGAAGTAAGAAGGATATTAACCCTGAGGAAAATGTTATGGACAACAAAACATTCTTGGCTTTGCAGCTCACAGGATGAGTTGGTACTAATTATAGGTTTTGTTCCCCGCCAATAGAGTTGAATGCAATGGATGCCAAAGGAGCCTACAAACTCAATGTGGTTTTTCAACACATTAACTGAGCCAATAGAATTCATTTCAAGTTCATTTCTGCATGGATCATTTACACTGTTAATGTGTGAATTTGGATGATGACTGCTTTTTTTCCTTTCTTTTTTTGCATCACAGTTATTGGTCACAAAATGAGTTAATTAATTTTGTCACTTAATTGTTGCTATACTTTTTTTTCCCCTTTTATTTCTCAAGCAATGCCTGTTTTTTGTCATCGCTTGCTGGACTACATCAGGTCCCCCTCTTTGATTTTTTTAAAGACCTCTGTGCACACAGCTGCTTCGGCAAGTCAGGAATCAAACTGACAGCCCATTGGAAAGGCATACGCCATCACAAGTCTAAAGAGACACGGAGTGACAGTTCACAGGCTCAAGTGCAAGGCCTGCCTCTCAATCCTCTTTGGCTGGCTAGGATCTTGGCTGATGCAGGGTGCCGATGCCAGACAGCCAAGAGCCTGAAGTAACAAAAACAGGCTGAATGAGGTAATTAGGAGTGACAGAATGTTTGCCTATCCCACAGACTTCTTTGCAACAGGCAGCCAAATTTAATATATCCTGTGAGCGTCTGAGCACACTCATTTTTATTCTGTCCCTCTGGAGATTCTTAAACTTTCATTATTATAATTATTTTTTTATTTTTGGAATAGGTTTCTCAATCTACTCTGTTTTCTGGATTGTGACCTGAGGATGGCACAACAATCATCTGGTTTTCTTTTCTCGTGTGTTAAAGCTCATCATGAACCATCAAGGCAGAAAACACAGGCAGAAATCCAGGCCCGATTAGAGCTGAAGAGGTGAAAGTGCTATCGGGTGTCTTTGAGGGGTCACTCACAATCAGTGTTTTTAGCTGCGATTATTGCTGTATCTGCTGCTAAACGAGAAGGGCAGACTTCAAACTTTGGCTCAGGTTCTTCACACAGGAGTTAGCTGGGGACATACAATCTACTCAAAGATGAGGCCATCAGATCTCAAAAATAAAAGGTAAGTGGAGAAAGAAGAATCTAGGTAAAAAACAATGCTGTTTCTCCAGTAGCAGGAGGCAGGTCATATGACAGTGACCCTTTATCCTTCCCCCAAACCCCACTCTGAGGAGGTGGTTTAGAATTCAATAGATTTCCAGAAATACAGGTTTCCTGGGCCACCCAGTATTTTTTTTTTTTTTTTTTTTTTTTTTGTAACTTAGGGCTTACTTTTACTCATCAAAATATATGAAGGATTAGAATTTAGGACTCAATCTCAAATGGCCAGGAATATGAAGCCCCAGGCAGAATTGGAATCAGATTGTTTTTTAAAGAGAGGGCCTATAGTAGTGGAAATCATGGTTTCCTAGTTCTTTTGACGACAAGATTTATGCCAGAAGAAGAACATATCTGCCACACACATGGCTGCTGAACTTCAGAATGGTGAGAGAAGGTTTTGGGATCCACTGGCCAATTAGTGCATATCTATGCAGAAACATGGCCATATAGACTTGTCCTTGCTTTAATCTGAAACTCTTCATAGTGAGTTATTCAACAGACTCTTTTTTTTTTTACTTCCTCCTTTCATAGTAAAGTAATTCAGTTCAGCAGTCAGATGGTCACGTCACCAGGAGAGTCTGAGACCCTTCCACATCCCCAGGGAGGGAGTCTTAATAAACCTAATCCTGTCATGATAAGCCCATCTACCTTGCCAATGATTAGTTTAGGAATGGAGCCTGTGACATTATTCTGGGCAATGAGTATGTCTGTTGAGGGGGCTTGGGAGAAAGAATTTTTTGATCTTTTAAAATAGACTCAGGAGAAAGTTCAGTTGCTTATCTATCTTTAGTTAAAGCCAGGTGAGGAGACAATGCTGGATCTTCTAAATCTATCCTGTGATTATGAGAGGAGCTAGGACTGAGGCAGCATGTTGAACGGCAGAGTTAACAAGCAAAATGAAGCTGCTAACTTGAGGATGTCACTGAAGAGGCAACCAGCCACATAACCAGCCCCATAACTTCTCTACCTCCCAGCTTCTTGTTACATCAGATAATAAATTTCGTGATTTTTTAAACTGACTTTTATTAGGTTTTCTTCATCTTTTAGACAAAACCGATACAGTATCATTGGAGATAAATTATAGGTTCCATTGTTAGAATCAGATCAGAAATCTACAAATATAATTACTGCTCTGTGTTTTTTTTTTTTTTTTTTTTTTTGACACAGTCTTGCTCTGTCACCCTGGCTACAGTGCAGTGGCGTCATCATAGCTCACTGCAACCTCTAACTCCTGGGCTCAAGCGATCCTCCTGCCTCAGCCTCCCGAGTAACTAGGACTACAAATACATGCCACCACTCCTGGCTAATTTTTTTTTTTTTTCTATTTTTAGTAGAGAAAGGGGTCTTGCTTTTGCTCAGGCTGGTTTCAAACTCTTGACCTCAAGTGATCCTCCTGCCTTGGCCTCCCAGAGTGCTAGGATTACAGGCCTGAGCCACCGTGCCCAGCCATTTTCTTAAAGCTAATTAATCTGTTTGGCATGGGTCTGGAGGTATCCACTCATTCATCGATTCATTCAATGAACGATTATTGAGCCTTTAGTATAAGCCATGGACTGAGGATAGAGACATGAAATAAACCAATATGGTTCTTACATTCACAGAATTTATAATCTAGCAAGAAGTAGAGATGTCGAACAAGTGTAGTTAGAGCAAAATGCCTTGTGGATTCAATGATGACTTGACCTGCAGCATCAGCATCTACCTTTCCAGCATGCACACTCGGCAGAGGGACTTTCTGCCACAGCTGGAGGCCAAGGCAAATCTGGCCTCCCTGTAATCAGACTGCAGTAGTTGCTGGGCAGCTGCGGGATGATAAGAGGAGGCTGGTCTGTAGTTTCCCAGATGTGCACTTTCTCCTGGCCAGTTTACTAATTTACAGCACTTCATTTCATGTCCTATTTTTGCCCTTTGGATTGGTCCATTGGTAGTAATACAATAAAAATTAGAATATGTTAATATAAATATATAAATGCAGTTCCCAGGAAACAGTATGTCAAGTACAGAAACATTTACCTCTAATTATTCCTAATTAGTACTGGGGAGGGAACATGAGCCAGATTTTAAGCAGGTGGTTTTCTTCATTAGTCAGACTTTTTTTTTTCTGAAAGTTTCCCATTTTTTTCTTTCACTCTTTTCTTCCACTCTGCAAATATTTATTGAATCTTTTCTATGCCCCAGGGATGCAATGAATAAACCAGAGAACAAACATAGGAGTCTCCATTTTGTCCTTGAAGAGCTTTATTTTACATTATAAGGACAGGCTTGGGAGACAGCAGGATTCGAATATTTGCTCTGTCACTTATTAAATGTGTGTTTGGCATAAGTTGAGAGATCTGTTTGACCTCAGAGTCTTTGTATGCAAAATTGTCAATAATTAAGTACCAGTCACACAGGTGTTTATGGGGATTGCATGAGATAATGCAGGTAAAGCCTTTAGCTGAGTGTCTGGCACATGAAAAATTTTCAGTAAATAGTAACCACACTCAGAGATTAGGTATATGTGTAAGCAACTATAACACAAGCTAGCAGGTAGCAAGTGCCATAAGAGCTAGAGGAAAAGGGCTGCATATATTTAGAGGAAGAAGGAGGAGGTACCATATGACCTAGTTATCTCAGCCCTATCTTAAAATGTGGCTTCCCTCTCTGCCATGGCTAGCCTCCTGTGGGAGTCTGCCCACTAGCTTTTACGGGGGCAGACTCCATCCTGATGAGGACCAGGCAGGTTTTCCTTGTTCCCTGATAGTATTACATACTCTAAGCACTTGCTCTCTGAAAGCCAGCCTTTGGACTTGAGCAGAGGTGGAATATGACAGGGCAATCCATCCCCACTACTAGAAAAATACCACCTGTTTGTCTCACAGAATGCTCCACTGATAGCGCTAGATCAAAACTCTGTGATTTCAAAGAGCTGTGTGATATTAAACAGATAATTTTGCTTCTCTTACCTTAATTCATTCATATTTAAGTGGAGATGGTCAGACTACACAATCTACACAGGAGACACTATGGCAAAGGCTAAATGGGATATAGTACGTAATGCGCTTAGCACACTGCTTTAAACAGGGTGGGCACTCAGAAGCCATCATCTAAGTGTTTATAATCGTAGATTTTATAATACTATCATATTAGTTTGGTATTGCTGCTGTAACAAATTGCCATAAATTTTGTGGACTTGAACAACACAAATTTATGTTCTTATATTTCTTTAGATCAGAGTATGGGTCTTACTGGGCTAAAATGACATTGACAGAGCTCTGCATTCCTTTATGGAGATTCTAAAGGAGAATCTGTTTTCTGCTCATTTGGGTTGTTGGTAGAATTCATTGTGGTTGTAGGAATGAAATCCCCCTTTCCTTGCATGCTACCAGCTGAGGGCCCTTCCCAGCTTCTAGGAGCCGCCCACATTCCATGGCTCTTGGATCCCTTCCTCCATCTTCAAAGCCAACAATGTGGGTTGAATCCATCTTTTCTTCAATCCTCTCTTCCTTCTCTTGTCTCTCTAACTCAGCATAGAAAAGTTCTCAGCATCGATGCAGTTGGATTGGACACACTCAGATAACCTGGGATACTCTCCCCATCTCAAGGTCTGTACCCTTAATCACACCTGTAAAGTCCCTTTGCCATGGAAGGGGGTAATTAGAGCATGGACATCTTTGGGGAGGGGGACATTACTCTACCTCTCACACTTATCTTTTCACATTAAGGGAAGCATATTACGATGAGGCCTTTTAATTTTTTATCTTAGAGTTGCACTCTGTTTTTATGTTTTATCCCCAGCACATCCAACATTTTGACAGATTCTTGTTTCTATGCAACAATCTTTATGGCTTCTTCTCTTTTCATGAATGAGTAATTTTTCTTCTCTATTTCAATTTTTCTTTCCTTTACCTTTGTTACAGCAAGTGTTACAGCAACCGGTCCCGAAGGGAATAACCAAGCGGCACACGGAGAGTTGGAGAGTCAGCGTTTTATTTGCCAGTGGGCCCAGAGGAGACTTGTCTCCAAATTTTGAGCACCGCTTCCTTATTTTTGTCTAGTTTTATACTTTTTGGGTTACACACATCCAATAGCATACAAGCATAAGTGGTTAACCAATTAGCAACAGGATTCAAAAGATAGCCAATTAGCAGTAGTTTTTACAGGCATTTGTTTTGTAACAGGCTTATAACTTTGCTTAACTGTTTTGCGGTTTTAGCGGAACTTCCCAGAAGTTTCCTAATACCATTTCTCAGAAATTCCCCTAACATTTCCCCCTTTTGATGCCTTTAAATGTTATATAATGGCATCAACCTTAGTGGTTATAATTTTTGACTGATTTATATAGTAACAACACTTTTTTTTTAGAAACACGCAGGTTTCTTTTTTTTGGCAGTTAGTAGATTTAAGGCTTGTCTATTTTTGTTTTTATTTTAGCTGCTGTTTTTTTTGTAAGAGCTTTGGCTTAACTGGGCTTCTAGTTTTGAGGTTTGAAAGATGGAGATATCCGGGGTCAGAAAGACTAAGGCACAAGTTTTAGTTTTTTTGGAGCTGAGGCCCCGAGTCCAATTTTAGTAAGTTGTTATTGCTCTGATGGAGGACAGCGTCTGCAGTTTTATCCGTTCTCGCTCAGTCACGGGTGCAGTTGGCTCTAGCCGCAGACCTTCAGCGGGTCTTGTTGACCCGGCCTCACAGTCCAGTGACTGGTTGTCTTGTCAGGTTTTGTTTCTTTTACCCGGGAGTGGTGGATCCATGGAGCGATATCTGCAACTTTAACAGCGGTGGGAGTAACTAATATTACAGTACAGGGTTTCGTTTTTAATTTTTTATCTAGACTAGGTCTTTGGGTTGGTGGGGGTGAATGGGAAGTCCCAAGGAGACTGGGCTTCTCTCCAGGACAGATTGATGAATGCGGACTATGGTTTTGGCTAGAGCTTGGAGCTGTTTGTTTAGGTTTGGCTCTTTTAGCTGTTTAATGTTTCCCTTCAGCTGCCTAATAAGGGGAGGTGGTCTGCTATATAAGATTTTAAAAGGTATATACCCAGTGGGGCCGGGGGTACACTTAACTTTAAGCAGAGCTAGACTTAACATATTTACCCAGGGTAACTGTGTTTCCTGACAGAGCTTTGCTAGAGTGGTTTTGAGGGTTCGGTTTTTGCGCTTTACTTTCCCTGCATGTTGGGTTTTCAGCGCTTTGGGGAGGACTGCTGTGCAGCTTAGTACTGGGGATGACCTCTTAAGCACACGCTTCACCTCGGCTTGTTGCTGTGCTGTGTCTTCTTCAGCTTACTGCCGCTGCTGCTTGGCCTCTTCTCTTTATCTTAGCTTGCACCTCAGCTAACCCGGCCATTAACTTCTGGTGCTCTTGCGTGGCTGTGGCCACCTTGGGCAGGCGCTGCTGAGCAGTGCCTTCTGCTAGCTGCTGCTGTTTTTCTAGCTCCTGCTTGGCTAGTTTTCGCTGGTGCATGGCTTTTTAGTCTCCTTGCTTTGCTGCGCCTTGCGCTTTGCCACCCCCCCCCCCTTTTCTGGTTTTTAGTCTTAGTCCATGCCAGGCTTTTCTGCTGCTCTTCCTCTTCTGCTCGCAGTTGCAGTCTCGGCGCCCCATTGGCCCTTAGGTGTTAGTACTCCAGCTCGCGTTCTGGTTCCTTGTGGGCACGCATGGCCTCTGCTTGTTGTTGCACCTGTTGTTTTGCTTTTTTGCAGAGCGCCCTTGGCTGCACCGTCTTCTCTGTGAAGGAGGCGCGCTTGATCTGCGGGTCTACCTCGGTGCTACACTGGGCTGTTTTCCAGGGCTACCGTAGCGTGCCCCTTTTACTTTGGCCTGTTGCGGCTGTTGCCCTGCCTCTTCAACCCGCGGTTGTTTTTTTGCAAGGCTCGCTGCTGCCCTTCGGCGTACCAGAGAGCTCGGTTGAGGGCTTATTGCTCTGCCCTTTGTGTTGACTAGCCCTGGGGCAGAGGAGCTGACGTACTGACCTTGTCTATCGTGGTGACAGTATAGCCTGCCAGCCACTTTTGCCTTTCTGGACAAGGCTGTTATCATCTGTCTGGTGCCAGTACCGGTTTCTTTCTCAGATCTAGCTAACTTGCATAGACCTCTTCTCTGGCACCGGGGGTCCCGTCAGATCTGGCTGACTCGCATAGACCTCTTTTCTGGCTTTGGCCCCTGGGGGTCGTGTTAGATCTGGTTGACTCGCATAGACCTCTTCTCTGGCTTTGGCACCGGGGGTCCTGTTAGATCTGGCCGACTTGCATAGACCTCTTCTATGGCTTCGGCTCCGGAGGTCCCCGCTCGTTAGGCAGAAAGTTGGCAGGATTTAGAGTCCCCACAGCTAAACCTTCGGAGCTTTCTCCACCCAGCGGGCCTCGGGATGGTACAAATGGTGTACTTGCGCTCATGTCTCAGTGTGCAGCGACCATGGGAAATGTGGAAATCAAGGTAGCGGCGTGCAGTGGGTTTCTTCTTGTGGAAGAGAGGCAAGATCTGTAGCTAAAGCTTCTCTGAACAGAAAACTGATGACGGTGGAGTGCCTGGCACTACTGGGGGGGAGGGGGGTTTGAGAGGCAGATGTACCATCGGGCGTAGGGCGCTAGTAGTTCCTTGGTGGTGGCTTCCTGACGGATGAACTTTGTTCTGAGTCTGGCTTACTAGAACCCTGCTCTGTCCCTTCTTTTTCAGTGCAGAACTGAACCCCAGGGGGCAGGGTTTGGGCAATTTCTACCCGAGATCCTCTACACTGCACATATAGTGGGAAGGTTGAGGGTCCCCGTATTGGGCCACTCCGCTTTACGGGGGGTTTTAAGGCTGTCGGCTGTCATAGTGACACCATAATCCTTCACACAGCCTTTCTTGAAGTTTTAACATGCACTTTAGGACCATTGGTTTGGACTCTGACCCACCTATCTCTACACCAACGGTCCCACTTTTTACATCACAGACAGCACTCCTTTTTGACCTGTTTTAGGGTTTCCTTTTTCGCTTGACCTACCTCTTTCGTCATGAACGGTGTTGCAAGACAAACGAAGGTCAGGGCTTTCAGATGTCTGCCTGGCTGCGTCCCTCGCGGGAGCTTAGGCCCATCTTGGCTAAGGCGTACCCATATAAACCCCGGGCTCGGTC
>RJWJ010034086.1:0-17474 GCA_004363605.1 Indri indri | reverse complement strand
TAATCCTAGCACTCTGGGAGGCCGAGGCGGGCGGATCGTTCTGAGCTCAGGAGTTCGAGACCAGCCTGAGCAAGAACGAGACCCCGTTTCTACCAAAAATAGAAAGAAATTAATTGGACAGCTAAAAATATATACAGAAAAAAAATTAGCCGGGCATGGTGGCGCATGCCTGTAGTCCCAGCTACTCGGGAGGCTGAGACAGTAGGATTGCTTGAGCCAGGAGTTTGAGGTTGCTGTGAGCTAGGCTGATGCCACGGCACTCGCCCCAGGCAAGATAGTGAGACTCTGCCTCAAAAAAAAAAAAAAAAAAAACATAAAATGATCATTAGAACAATTGTCTTAGTTGTTCCTGATAGATTGCAGTATACTCACGGGGTGCTAGAAGGCCCTACAAGACAAGAGACTCTTCCACACGAGACATTTACATATACATCAAGATTCATGGGCAATTTATCTGCAAGAAATATAGAAAACAGATTAAAATGAAATTGTTGCCTATATTCATGTTGACAATATTCTTGCTGGAAATAGGATGAATTGTTTTCTCTTTTTTTCTCTTTTGAGTGGTTTTTAACTAGGACAATGTGAAATTCTTAACCAGTGAAGAAAGGAGCTTAGCTCTTGACCTTCAGAAGTATTTTGCTGATTCCTGTTACTCAGTTAGTCCCTGCTGTCTGAAGCTGCAAGGATGTTATGGGTTCAGAGCCAGCTTAACTATATTACCAACTGTAGGCGATTAGACAGGTAAGTGATTAAAAAAAAGAGACTAATGAGACAGGTCCCATGTGATGTGCCCTGGGATAGGAATCTGGTGAACCAGACCTGTATCTGTATTAGTTTGCCAGGGCTGCCACAACAAAGCACCACAGAGTGGGTGGCTTACGCCATAGAAATTAATTTTTCACAGTTTTGGAGGCTGGGAGTCTGCGGTCAAGGTATTGGCAGGGTTAGTTTCTTCTGGGTCGTCTCTCATTAGTTTATAGATAGCCATCTTCTTCCTATATCTCTACATGGTCTTCCCTCTTTGTATATTTGGTAATTGTATCTTGATCTCTTCTTATGGGGAAACCAACCACATGAGATTAGGGTCCACTTGTATGACCTCATTTTACCTTAATTATTATAACTCTTTAAAGATCCTATCTCCAAAAGCAGTAACATTCTGACATACGGGGGTTAGGACCTTGACATATGAATTTGGGTGGAGGGGAGACAAAATTCAATCCACAACGCCAACTTAACTATATCTGTACTGCCCCCTACAGATGATTAGTGGGTAGTTGATAAAGAAAACAGGTTGATGAGACTGGTCATGTGATGTGTCTGGGACAGGAAACTTGTCAACCAGACCTGTCCTGTTGCTGTGTTAAAGGAGATTTGGATGACTGAAACTGTAGTTGCCCAGGCCTAGATTCAGGCTTTCAAGGTATTTGGAATTTTTTTTTTCTAAAATCTGGCTTCGTTTAAGCTCCCAGTTCAAAATTTATGTCTTAATCCTTCTATGTGTAAAAATTTATTGACAAACCTAATTAATGTCATGACTTAAAGTGTGTGTGTTTGTGCATACAACTGTGTGTGTGTGTGTGTGTGTGTGTGTGTGTGTGTGTGTACTCAATTTAAGTATTTCATGGATGTTCACTAATAAGCACTCTTCCAACTTTTGCTAGCAGGGAGTTGGCTGCTATAATATGAGTAGGTAGCTACTGTGCTTGTCTTTAAGCATGGTTCCCTGGAGATTTGCATTCCCTGCTAAGCACCAAAAAACAGCCCACTCAGCAGAAGAGCTACTAACCATCAGCTATTAAGTAGTGTTGCCTCTAAAAATTGAAAAAAAAAAAAAAAAAAGAAGACAGCCATCTGGAATACAAGAAAATGTTTTCACGGGTCTCTATAGTATCCTTACAAGAGTGAATAAGGAGGGAAAGAAGTCCAAATCTTTGGAAAACCAAAGGGTAACTTAAGAAGAAAGAAGAAAAAAATTTTTTGAAAAGAAGGCTAACAAAATTATTTAATGCATACCATATGACAGACTTTTTAAAGTTAAAATTGATTTTGTTGTTAATCTGTTTATGTGTTTAATGTTTATTTAAGTGTATAAGTGTTTATTTTTAAATATTTATTTTCAGCTTTCCAATGCTTTCTCAAGGAATTGTTCCATGCAATATAGTATGTATGTTGCTGCTCAATATTTAAGGGGTCAGGGGGTTGGTGGAGTTTATACTGACTGACCCACTAAGTTGTGTAAAGAGAGGCTGAGAGGTTAGAAAAGGTACCTTATAATCTCAAAATTTTGTAGCACATTGACAGGCATTTGAGGAATATAGTATCTTCCATTAACCATAGAAAGACAATGTAAAGGCAACTTATTAATGCAATACAGATTTTACAAATCTGCTATAAAATGGAGCATCTTCCATTTAATCTGTTATTAAATATGGGTCTGGAAAAAATTGGATGAGTCGTCTTGTATTCAGAGGGAAAAAATTGGTCAAATGCCATTTCTTTGAAATAGTACCTCTTGATCATCTGTAGCAGCACAGAGAGAGACGTGAACAAAAATAAAGTTAATGTGGAATCTTATAAGTTGGAGTAGCTGTTTGGAAAGACTGTCTATACTTGTTGGCTTTCTAAGAGTAATGATATTTTATGTCTTGGCTGCTGACCAGGGAAGAGCGAGGAGGTAAGCATTCATTTGAGCATAACTCTTGAGTAGCTCTAAATAATAATATAGACTGAGTATGTTAGCTGGTAGGAAAGAGGCCCAACCCTAGCTCCCAGTTGAATACTTCACCCATGCTTCTCAGATACTCCTTACTTTAACTCTTGTCTGCTCTAAGCATGAAAAATGCCTACACTGCTACTGCAGTTCCAAGCTGATAGTGTGTGTGTGTGTGTATGTATGTGTGTTGTTTTTGTTTCTTCCACAAAGAGTTTCTAAATTCAGTAATGATTCAACATGAATGAATGTAATTAAGAGAGAGAGAGAGAGAGAGAGAGAGAGAGAGAGAGAGAGAGAGAGAGAGAGATAGGCTGTGCCACCTAATGGCTATGAGTATGGGCTCAGGACCTTGTCCTGCCAGCGTGATCTTGGGCAGGTTACGTCATCTCTCCTTGTCTCAGGTTTCTCCTCTGTAAAACCGGTATAATCACAGTGTGGCTGCTTTGTGTGGTCGTAAAAATTGAATTGATTTATATAATATGCATAAGAAATTTGAAGTAATATTTATCATATCTTGAACCACTTATCATATGGTAAAAATGATAGCTAGCATTATTTGCCAAATAGAATGCCAACCTATAATTAACCATAGGGCATTTATTGTTGTTCTTGTTCATATCCTAAATATTTATGGTGTGTCTGATTTTTCCTGATACTTTGATCAGGGCCTATGCGGGTCTGATATGTTTGTAGGGACTATGGGGATTATCTCCACACCTCAGTTGCTCCAGAGGGCAGCTTCCTTCCCTCCCTCCTTTCCTTCCTCCCTCCTTTCCTCCTCCTTCTCTTTTTCTTCTCTTCTTCCTTTCATTCATCAATTATTTATGTACCAAATTTAAGGCATTACACTAAGGTTATAGAGGTGAGTAAAGCCAAAGCTCCCGACTTCAAGGAACTGACAGTTTAGGTTAAATGGGGGCTTAGTTTGTGGCATGGATAAGTAAACAGTCAAGTTCAATAGAGTCTGGTTTTGGCCATCCTAGAATTAAGCACAGAGTTCTGGGAGAGCTGCTCTGGGGGGCATTTTACCCACAGTTGGGTAGTGGTCTAGATGAAGGAGGGGAGAACCTTGTGGGAAAGCTTCCTGAGAAGGGTAAAAGCTGAAAGATGAATGAGCCAGACTTGGGTGGGAGACATGGGCTGTTAGGGGGTGGAGAGGAAGGAAGACATGGTCTAGAGCAATGCATGTTAGCGGACTGGGAGATCCAGAGATGAGAAGGTGTTGGACATACTGGGAAGATATAAGTAGGTAATGATGTGCAGGAGTCTCGTGAGGTATAAAAGGGAGCCAGTCAGTAAAGGCCTTCTTAGTCGATGCTATGGAGTTTGAAATTTTCTCAAAAAAATTTGAAGAGCCATTAGAGATTTTAGGCAGGAAAATGGCATGGCTTGATTTGAGTTCTAGACAGACTCTTTCTAGCATTTTCGGGAACAGAGTTGAAGGAGCTAAGACTGGAAGTAAGGAAGCTAGTTGTAAGGATTTTACAGCAATGTACATGAGAAACTGGATCCTGAGCTCACAGTGTCAGTGGGTTGAGGGAAGAGGATAGAATCAAGAAATGCAATTCTCAGATCTTGGTGGCTGCTAAGATTTGGAAAGTGAGTGCACACGTATAGAACTGGAAACCAAGTTACTAGAACTTACCCTCTAGATGGTCAGAATTCTGGGCCAAGCTGAGAGGCACTCTGGCACTCTTGGGAACTGCCATTAAGAAAGAGCCAAATGGCTCAGGACCAGCTCATCTCTTTACTTACCCATTAATTCACTGAACATTTCTCAAGTGCCTATTTTGTTCAGGGACTATCCCAGGTACTCTAGATGTAAACATAATAACAACAATATTGGCATTATTTATTACAATTAGCATTTATTGAACAATCACTAAAAACCAGACATTGTTAAAAATCCTTTACATGTTTAACTCATTGAATCCTCTTGGCTACCACATGGTGTAGGTACCATTATAACCTCTATTTTAGGGATGGGGAAACTGAGAAATATAGAATTGAAGAATCTTGCCAAGCTAAGTAGTCCCTAAGTAATGGGATGTGGATTCAGGCCCAGGCAGTCTGGCTACAGATCTGGCACTTACAGACATAATAAAACACAAAGAAAAATAAAGCAGTAGAAGAGGGACAAAGAAAATTCCACCCTTAAGTTGGCCTAGAGAGGTTACGAGAAACTCTGAGAAGGTGATAGTTTCATCTGTATTCTTAAAGGGCGAACAAATCTATATTAGGCAGACAAGGAAGTAGTCAAAAAGCATTCTAAGCCGAAGAATAAAGCACATATAAACATATGATAGCACTTCTGTGAACGGTGTATTCGGGTATTAATAATTTCAACCCTTCAGTTTGACTGGATTGCAGGTGGAGGAGTGTCAGCATTTCCTCTTGGTAAATCTGTGAGCATGAGGAACAAACAGAATTAACTGAATGCTTACTTCATAACATCTTACCTTTACCAGTCTCTCATAGAGTAGCTTTTGCAACTTTCTACCATGTCATTGTGGGCCATATTTGATCATCTTAGTTGAAAAATTGGTATTTGAGAAGAAGAGTCCTCTCCAGTTCTACCGCTATGGCAAGTTAGTTATCACCAGTAGAAAAAATAATCACAGTAATGATAAAAATATAAGTTAAAATTCATTGCCTTACTTGTTATGCTCAGGCACTTCATTAATCATCTTTTAGGAATTATTTAGATTAAATCTAGTAACAACTATAGTAGACATGTATATTACTAGGCTAAATTTATAAGTGAGAAAATTGAGGCTGAGAGAGGTTACGTAACTTGGCCCAGTGTTATGTGACAGAAACTCCATTCAACTTTGAAGCCTGTTCTTTTAAAAGATGGTCCTGAATTTACTTCAATACCCTATAGAAGTATTTTTAATGAAGTCTAATTTTCTATTTTGCCTATTGGCTTTTTTAGAGGGTTTGTACTGCAGAAGTTGCTTTTGTTGAAGTCTTTGTTCATTGGGGGCTTCAGTGCTCTGTATGTAATGAAGGATAAGGTAGGGAAGAGAAAACGCCCATATAACAAATTAGGAATGAGAAAGGAGAAGCAATCATAGATCAAGAAGAAATTAAAATAACAATTAAAGAATAATAAGTAAAATTCCATACTGATAAATTTGAAAAGTTAAATAAATTGGATATTCTTCTAGGAAAATATGGAAAACACAGCAAACCTAAGTTTTACCAGAGGAGAAATAGAAAATCTAAATAACCCTGCAAGAAACTGAAAAGTTGTTAAAGAATCATCACAGAAAATAGTGCCAGGTCTGGTTGGTTTTTATAGGAAATCCATTAAGCACAAAACATGTCTATGGTACGTTAACTGTCCCAGAGCTTAAAAAGGAAAAAATTTCTTAAAAATATATGCATAATTTTACAAATCCAACATTTGTGACACAGCACAGAAAAATAAGCAATTATCACTATTTATTAGCATTTATTTCAACATCTGGAATAATTAAGCAATATCTGAAAAATATACCAATTCTAAACATAATTTGCCATATAATGATCTGGAACAGAAAAAACTGATCAAGTTACTAGATATTAAATGATTATAAAATAGCCATTTCTGAGTGTGGGGGAAAAACTTTTGTGAAAGTATGCATACATATTTTATTCATATGACTTTAAAAATATAAACTTAAAGCAATCAGGGGCACTAAGTTTAGTGGCAAAAAACCTGAAGCTGTTCCAATAAAGTCAGGAACAAGACTAAAAGCTCATTGCCATTGCCGTCATGTGACATTGCCCCAACATAATTAAACAAGAAAAAACCCAGCAGATTATAAATTGGAAAACAATATGCAAAGTTTCATCCTAGGAATATATCTTATGAGAATCACTGAAAAATTATCAAAATCGTTACTACTTAAACCAATGTTTATTGAGAACTTAAAAGCACTGTGAAAATTATACCACATATTTCATCAAATTTAATCCTCATAATAGTCTTATGAGGTAGATGCCATGAAAATCATACTTTTGTGGGTAAGAGGGCTGAAACTTAAAGATATACTTGAGGCTTCAAAGGGCACATGGTGCGTTGTATCAGAACTAGTGACAAACCCACGGCTGCTTCTCTGACTGAGAATGATGTCCTCACTACAATGCTCCACTGGAATAGAGATGCTGGAATAAAAGAGGTCTGTAAGTGACTAGTAGGAGACAAATGCATACAGTTTAGGTCATATATAACATCTGTATTTATATTGTCATGAAAAATATAATAAAAAGTATCACTTTTTACAACAGCAACAATGTTATGAAACAAATAAGCTAAAACAAAACAATGATATTTAAAAAAAAAAAAACCCTTGGTATAATGTACCCAAACATGGTATATGAATAAACAATTAAACTCCACGAGGTATGTAAAGGATGACTTAATAAATGAGAAGATATATATCTTGTGCTTGGATAGAAAACATCGGAGATGTCAACACTTCCTCAATTAGTCTGTAATTCAACATAATTAGAATCCCATCAAATCAAATTAATTAATTCAATCAAAATACTCATGGTTCCATTTGATAAATGTTTCTAGAGTTTATCTGGAAGAGAGAAATAATAATTCTCGAGAAAATTATTGAAAAGAAATGTAATAATGGGGCACTCACCATTTCAAGTATTGTAGGCATCTGAATTTTTCACCACTGATGGTTTATATAATGGTGTGTGATCTAACTGTGAGGAAGTGTGAGGTACATCTATATTCATTTGACCTGGAAATAAACACATAATGTATTGAATAAAAGGCAGCATAAAAACAGCATGTAGAAAATACAATTATTTATATAAATGATGTATGTGTATAATTATTTGTACACATAGAATTCTGGAAGGATATGCACTGAAATGTTGGTGAATGTCTTTGAATAGCGCTGCTTTGGTAGGTGGTTATCTGCTTTCATCTAGATATTTTTTGTATTGTTTTCATTTTATACAATAGGCATGCATTAACTTCATGAAGAGAAAAAAATAAGTAAAAAGGTAAATCAACGATTCAGTAAATGATGTTAGATCCAAATACATGAGGTAAAGGGTTGTCTGTTTACCTTGGAGAAAGGAGGGTGTGGAGGGGTTGGGATGAGCATGCATTTCCACCACGTGCACTCATCACAGTAATTGGCACTTTGCTAAGCCCATTAAACACCTGTCGATTAGTCCAATAGTCCCTAACTAGAATACCGGGTATTTGTTATAAAAATAATGCTAAAACAAAATATTTAGGGTTTTTTAGATCATTAGCATATATTATTTGCCTGTGAAACTATGCTACTTATTCACCCTTTTTGTAAGAGTAAGCCTGTATTTTTAAGGAATAAAACTTTGTGTTTGACTTTCTTGGCTTTATGGGCTTGAATTCAAAGCCATAAATGATACTATAATGAACTTTACAGCTGTTAGTTAAGTATTCTTGGAAGAGGCCAGAGTGTTCAAAAGATAGTAAAAGTGAAGAAGGAAAATATTTATCTAATGTAAAATAAGATAAGATGTGTTAAGGTGATGTGAAGCTGCAGAAAACTTCAGAAAAGTTATTCAAGCTTTAGAGGTAGCTTCCTCCCTGGGGAGTCACATATGAAGTAGAGAAAAGTGTTCTTTCACTCTAATGTATTGTAATATCTGATATTTTAGTCTATTAATTTTAATGTATTACAGGTCAATATCATTGCTAAAATTTTGAGTATTACTTTGTCATTAATTATAAAGGTAGGTTTTTCTTCTCTTCTACATATGATCTAAAGAGATTTCCTATATTCTCCAATATGATTTAATTGAATTTAGAGTTTATAATATTTAGCAGAATATGTTTCTGGCTTGCCTTTATATATAAGACATATTTTATGGAAGAAGTTTGGAGAATATGTAATTCAGGAAATAATTTACAAGTCTAACTGACATATTGAGAAACAGAAGAAACTGGAAGGAGATATTAATGAATGTTATATCGTAATAAGTAAAATGATAGATAATCCAATAAGTAGATAATCTGGACTATTCAGAGACCCTGCAAATCTGTTTTATTCTATATCATTTTTTAGTGGTTAATTATCTTAATAATTCATATTTACCATATGTCCTATATGTTCTTAGCCCATATAACCTTACATTTATGCAATATCTTCAGTTATTCAAAACCTTTACCATTTTCAGAAGAATTTCACATTTATTATCTTGTCTGATACCCACAAAAATACTTCCGAAGATTGAGAAAGTACTGTTAGTCCCAAATTATGATGTACATATAATTATCATTACTAATAATTCTAAACCTTATAGTTTAAAAATAAATGAGGAAGACCTACCTATAATCTCACCAGATTACAACTGTTTCCATATATTCTCATGCTCTTCAAGTCTTTGACTATACACGTATATAATATGTAACATATGTGGGAAGATATAGCCCAGTTCATGTATTCAATAAATATTTCTTGTGTGCCTATAATTTTCTAGGTACTAGAAATGCAGAAGAACAATGTTTCCACCTTCATGAAACTTACATTGTAGTAGGTATAATAGTATGCTGATACATCAATATTTATCATGTTAGGTAATGATAAGTATTTAGAAGAAAACTAAAGGAAACAGAAGGTACAGAGTGAAGGGAGGTTATATTTTATAAAGTGTGGTCAGGAAGTGCTTCTCTGATGGGCTAACCTTTGAGCAGAATCCTGAGTGAAGTGAATGTGAACTCTGACGTTAGGGGTGTGGGGCATTTTCAGGCAGAAGGAATGAATGTTCTAAGGCCCTGAGACAGGTATCTTCAAGAAAAATCAAGAAGGCCCATATAGTTAGAGAGGACTGTAGGTTAAGACATTTCTAAAATGGATTATTTACATATTCCCCTAGTTTGGGCATGGTGTCTGGGCAACGTGGAAGTTCCCTGTGTCCTACTGCCTGATACAGAAATGCTTAAAAGAACCAGATTGCATGAGGAAGCTTCAGAGAAGTGCGTCTTGGTACCATGGAGGGGTAATGGACTTCAGCAGCTGAGGCTAGCACAAAGGCCAAATGAATCAGGTGGGACCAAGCACATTTCAGCAGATATGGGCAGAGAATTCCTAGTAACTAATTGAATGAAGCTTTCTTGCAGGAAAAGGTAGTTTAACCTCCTAATACCATAGATTCCCTTGGGAGGGAAGAAGAATGAGGAAAAGCATAATTAAAAATTCAGTGAGTTTATATAATAAAATATCCAAGTTAATAATACCCAAAAGATACTGTTGAACCTAAAAGGACCAAGCTCCCTTCAAAGTATTTGAAAGACTGTTTTATCCACTGAGTAGAAATGGAAACTTGAGACAGAATGACATCATTTTTGGATTTTAAAAGTACATTTTTTGTACATCTGAGTTATAGTGTGCAAATTTCAACTCTTGCTGTGTTAGTAAATTTGGCATACTACACAGTAAAAAACTTATTTTAAAGCGTGCATACTGTCATGAATCCAAACTGATTAATTTGTAGCTTTTAAATCAAAAACCATCCTAAAGAGAAGAAACTTTCAAAATTTCCTCATCTTTATTTGTATGTCTCTGAAAATTCTACTCCCACCATAGTGTGGTCAAATTATGGTTCACATTCCTCTCACAGCATCCCTGTAAATCTTTCAGTTTCCAGAATTTAGCAGCATCTGCCTTGTTGTGTGTGCCCTACCTCACTGGTGCTGGATCTTGAGGTGGCCACCTACATATCTCGAGCCTATCCAAACCAATATCAATATATCATCCATGGACCTACATTTGCCTCTCATATCAAGATCTAACTTAAAAAAACTGTCTATGTCTGAAGGCATGAACTCATATTCCATCTTCAGTCTAAGGCACCCACTCTCATGTTTTACATGGCTTCATTGGTTCAATTCTAGGTTATAACTTGGTTCAGGAGAAGCTAAACAATCTGCTTTGTATTATTCAGATTAAATAATGTCAGCTGCTGGAACACTTTGTAGTGATTTATTTCTCATTGCTGTCTGAAACAGGTTGAGTGGCTCTCTTTAAAGCAGTCACTTAGGAATCCAGCTCTTTCCAACCTTGTGACATCATCTCAGAATCATTTTGTCCCAGCCATGTAGACAAAGCAGTGTGTGCATGAGAAATTTTCTGGGTCAGGCCTAGAAGTGGTATACATCAATTCCATCCATGTGTGCATGGACCTGCCTTCCCTCTCAAGAGGAGATTTAACTTTTTAAAGAAAGTTTTTGTCTAAAAATAGGCCAGGAAATATAGATCAATATGTGCATATGAGTGAACACTAACAGTGTCTGCCATCCTCTGTCCTCTGAATGCCAAATGAGGTGGCTTTCACCTCTGCACACAGAAGAATGCACTAACTCCATCGTCAAGGGAGACAACTAGAAATCCCAGCCAGTCACTACGGCCAGCTCAAAGTCAGGACCTCAGGGCTCTGTAGTCCTTTTCATCAAGCCCGAATATTCCTCCTCTTGATCTTTTAATCTACAAACTAAAAGAGCAAGTCATCTTTCCCTCTCCACACCCCCACCCCCATACCTGATATACAAATAGTGATAATGAACAGGATAAACTTAGTGACTCTCTTACTGGAAAGAGGTAAAGAAAAAAGACCCTCAGAAGTCACTGGTCCATAGTAATGCTGGAGTCCTGTACAGCAGGCACTGCAGAGGCTTCTACCTGGAGTGGTGGGGAAGGTTCTTTGTTGGGCTCTGATTCTGTTCTCTAGGAAGAAGGAATCTCTTATCCAATATGTTTTGTAGCTCTTTTCTCCACCCTCTGCGAGAATTTTCTATATCCATTATTCTGCTTGGCCATATCTAAAATGGCCTTCAAAGCCAGCCTCTTGCTTGTTAAAGTTAGGGGCCCACAGAAATGTTTAAGTCTCAATCAGTCAAGTTTTTATCCCCCATGTGGACTCTTGGCTGTTTGGGTAATATATTTCTCCTAGAAACTTAGTAGGCTTTGAACTCTTTGCTTCTAGCCATTTCCATTTGCCAATCACCACATCCAAAGTTCTTTTCTATACATGGTCTTCAAGCTTATTTATTTCTTTGCTTCCTTAACCCCTTACCTCTTAATTTAATGGGTGCTTTCGTGAGGCTGTCTAAAACATTATACTTAAGCAGGAAGGTCACACTTTTAATGTGATTATTCCCAGAGTTAAGGCTTAATTAGTTAAGTCTTCTTTCTCAAAGCCTCTTTCAATCTTATCTCTTACTGTTTGAAATTTAATGGATAAGTTGAACAGCATGTACGACACAGCTAAGGAAAGAATTAATGAACTGAAAGATAGATTCATCCATTCAATAGATATTCATTGAGCACTCACTATAAACATGTTTTAGCCCCCTGGAATATATTAAAGAACAAAACAGGTAATAATGACTGTCCTTAGGGAGTTTACGGTCTCTTATGGAAAGAGGAAAAACGAAAGAAAGGAGCAATAGATAGAATGCATAATATTTTAAAAGGTAGAAAATTCTACAGAAAAGGAAAATTAGATCTGGGTAAGAAGCATTAGGTGTGCAAAGATAAAAAGGGAGGAATATATTAAATAAGATTAATAGGGTAAATAGATTTGAAGGAGTTGAGGGAGTTGGCCTAGGCACAGCAATCTAGTATGTGGCAGGATAATGCCATATACCCACCAATCTGTTTAGATATTCCCATAGGCCCATGGGAAGAATACTTTTCCAGACTTCTTGCAGCTAGATAAAACTGTGTGAATAATTCTGATCAATGGAATGTGGGAGGAATTGAGTCATACATGGTTCTTTTTCTCATCACAATGAAATTTAGTTTAAAACCAATAAGAAAAAGACAAAAATTCAAAATGTGTAAGTCTGGAAATCAAAACACTTTATAAATTGCTCATGGGTTAAAGAAGAAATCCTAATAGAACTTTAAAAACATTTTGATCTAAATGATAATGACAAAATAAATAGCAAAGAGAGTTCTAAAGCACACATGAAACTGATATATTTACAGATGCATCATGTCAAAACAGTAGGATAAGGAAAAGTATTCAATAAATGCTTCTGAATAATTGGCATATAGATGGAAAAATAGGTAAAATTGTATCCCTGCATACAATACACAAAAAAATCAAGTCCAGATTGTTTAAATATTCAGATGTCACTTAAAAAACCTTAAACATTTTAGAATAAAGTGTAGGAAACCATCCTTTTGGGCTGAGAACAGGAAAGAATTTCCTAAAGAATATATAAAAACTGCTAATCGTAAAGAAAATGTTTGATATATCTTTGTTTACTAAAATTAAGAAGTCTTCATAAAATAATATCATAAAACATAAATAAGCCACTAACTGGAAGATGACATTTTCTTAAAAAAAAAAGTTAACAGTAGCCATTTCCTTGTAAAATCCAGCCTACATCACAAATTAAACCAAGATGTGTCTTGTTATCTTTAGTGGAATATTAAATGTATTTATTTATTTATTTTTATTTCAGAATATTACAGGGGTACAAACTCTTTGGTTACATAAATTGTCTTTGCACTGCCCGTGTCAGAGCTACAAGCTCATCCCCTAGACAGTACCCACCACACCCGTTAGGTGTGAGTTTACTCATCCCTTCCTCCCTGTCCCACCTGCCCAACATCTGATAAATGTTACTTCCATATGGGCACATAGATAAGTTTTGATTGATTAGTACCAATTTAATGATGAGTACAGGTGGTGTTTGTTTTTCCATTCTTGTGATACTTCACTTAGTAGAATGGGCTCCAGCTCTATCCAGGATAATACAAAAGTAGTTCATCATTTTTTTTTTTTATGACTGAGCAATACTTCATGGTACACATATACCACATTTTATTAATCCATTCATGTATTGATGGGCACTTGTGTTGTTTCCACATATTTGCAATTGTGAATTGTGCTGCTATACACATTTGAGTGTAGATGTCTTTTTTATAGAATGCCTTTTTTCCTTTGGGTAAATATCCAGTAGTGGGATTGCTGGATCAAATGGTAGTTCTACTTTTAGTTCTTTGAGGTATCTCTGTACTACTTTCCATAGAGGTTGTACTAGTTTGCAGTCCCACCAGCAGTGTATGAGTGTTCCTGTCTTACTGCATCCACACCAACATTTGTTGTTTTGGAATTTTACCAGACCTACAAAGAAGAACTGGTACCTATCCTGCAGAAATTATTCCACAACATTGAGAAGGAAGGAATCCTCTCCAACACATTTTACGAAACCAACTTCACCTTGATACCAAAGCCAGGAATGGACTCAACAAAAAAAGAACACTACAGATCAATACCCCTTATGAATACAGATGCAAAAATTCTCAATAAAATCCTAGCAAACCAAATTCAGCTGTTCATTAAAAAAACAAAATACATCTTGACCAAGTGGGCTTCATCCCAGAGATGCAGGGTTGGTTCAACATATGCAAATCTATAACTATAATTCACCATATAAATAGAAGTAAAAACAAAGACCATATGTTCCTCTCAACAGATGCAGAAAAAGCATTTGACAAAATTCAGCACCCTTTTATTTTTAGCAAAATAGGCATAGGCACTTACCTCAAAATGATAAAAGCCATATATGGCAAACCCACAGCCAACATCATACTGAATGAGGAAAAATTGAAAGCATTCCCACTTAGAACTGGAACCAGACAAGTTTGCTCTCTATCACCACTTCTATTCAACATAGTACTAGAAGTCTTAGCAAGAGAAATTAGACAAGAGAAGGAAATCAAGGGTATCCAAATGGGAGCAGAAGAGGTCAAACTATTGCTCTTTGCTGATGATATGATCTTATATCTAGAAAATGCCAAAGATTCTGCCAAGAGACTACTGGAATTGGAAAATAAATTCAGCAGTCTCGGGTTACAAAATCAATGTATAGAAATCAGTAGCATTCCTATATGCCAACAACAGTGAAACTGAGAACCAAATCGAACACCCAATACCCTTCACAATAGCGACAAAGAAAATAAAAATAACTAGGAATATATTTAACAAAGGAGGAGAAAGACCTCTACAGGAGAACTATGAAACACTGAGGATGGAAATAGCAGAGGACATAAACAGATGGAAAACCATATCATGCTCATGGATCGGCAAAATCAATATTGTTAAAATGTTTATACTACTCAAAGTGATCTACAGATTCAATGCAATTCCTTTTAAAATACCAAGACCATTTTTTGCAGATCTAGAAAAAATAATTCTATGCTTTGTATGGAACCAAATAAGATCTCATATAGCCAAAGCAATCTTAAGTAAAAAGAAAAAATTGGAGGCATCAATTTACCAGACTTCAAGTTATACTACATGGCTATAGTAACTAAAACAGAACCCACATATAAAACCATACCCATATTGCCATCTTATCTTTAGCAAAGCAGAAAAAAACATACACCTGGGAAAAGAATCCTTATTCAATAAATGATGCTGGGAAAATTGGATAGCTACATATAGAAGACTGAAACAGGATCCACACCTCTCAACTCTCACAAAAATCAACTCATGATGAATAACAGACTTAAACCCAAGGCATAAAACCATAAGAATTTTAGAAGATAATGTTGGAAAGACTCTTACAGACATTGACCTAGGCAAGGTATTTATGAAGAAGACCCCAAAAGCAATCACAGAAACAACAAAAGTAAATATATGGGACCTGATCAAATAAGAAGCTTCTGCATAGCCAAGGAAATTATCAATAGAGTGAAAGGGAGAAATATTTGCATGCTGTACATAATAGAATCTATTTATTCTATTTATATTTACTCTATTTATTATTATATTTATAGATTCTATCAGATAACTAGAATCTATACAGAACTCAGGAAAATCAGAAAGAAAAAATCAAACAACCCCATTAAAATGTGAGCAACAAACATAAACAGAAACTTTTCAAAAGAATATAGGCAAATGGGAGGGGAAAAAATGGCGGATTAGGGGTGACCTCCTGGCTCTCTGCTCCCTGAGTGGAAGGTGCAGAACACGGACACCCACACGCTAGTGAGGCGCTCTCCCATAGGATCAGCTTCGTGAATCCTTAGAGAAGCAGCGAGGGACAAGCAGTGCCAGGGAAAAACAAGGTGAAGTGGAGAAGCGACTGCAGATACCGGAGAGCGCGGGTCAAACAGTGGGGAGTGCAGCTCGGGTCGGCCGCGCCCGTCGGCGGGCTGGCCCGGGCAGTGAGATCTGACTCACAGGAAGAGGAGTCTTCCTTTACCAAACCCCACTCCCACGCAGGCAGGGAAGTGCCAGAAGTCTGTGTGAATCAGGCACTGACCGACAGACAAGCAGTGGGAAGTGGAGACAGGAGCGGGGTCCATTTTGAATTCGTGGGAGTGCGGTGCTGGGTCAGCATCGGAGGGGAGGGACTGACCCAAGCGGGCGCTTCCCAGATCGGACACTGCCCGAGCCCACAGGGGAGAGTTTGGAGACAGGCTTCGCGCCACAGGCGGCCGCCAGGACCAGATCGGGGGAGGGGAACTCCATAAAAGAGGCTCTGCTGGTGGAAATCGCTGAAAGTTTAGAGGGCGCTGGGAGAGACACAGCACAGAGCCCTCCCGCGGATCAGTCCAGAGTCGCCGTGTGCGGGGCGGCGGGCTCAGTGGGCGGCTCTGGGAGGCAGCTGAGGGAGACGGCAACAGCGGGCCCCGGCTCCGGACGCCCTCCCGGTACAGTCGGCTCCAGCGCTGACTAGCAGTGGGCGGGCACCCGCCATTGGGGTAGCCCAAAGCCTCTAGACACTGGGGCTTGTTTCCCAGGCAACGGCCCGAATCAGAGCCGCTGCAGCCGCAGCAGAGCCAGTCGTGCCCTTTGAGGAGGAGAGCCGCATGTGAAGCCACTTTTTCTCCCGAATCTGCAGATAGTCTGTCTCCCGCGACTCAAGCCCCGCCTCTGATAGGGTGGAAAAGGGGGAAAGACCGATACTTCTGCGGAGTTTCCAGGCGGTCCCCAGCAGCCCTGTTCCATTCAGTCGCTGCGCTGCCTGCCAAGGTGACGGGGAACTGAGGGTGAACTGAGGGCCTGCCTCCGCCAGTAGGCAGAGTAAAGAGGACGTGTTTTTTTTTTCTTTTTTGTAGAGCTTTGCTCCGAGTCGCCAGAACCGCCCCCTCTGCCAGGCCACTTGATCCCTCCAACGCAACATGCCAAAGGGCCTGCCTCCGCCACTAGGCGGAGTAAAAGGGTCGTATTTTTTTTCTCTTTTTTTTCTATTCTTTTTCCTAGAGCAGTGATCCCAGACATCATAACCACCCAATCCACCAGGCCGCTCGACGCACCCCCCCCCCGACGCTACACGCCAAAGGGCCTGCCTTTGCCTCTAGGTGGGATTAAAGGGTTGGGTTTTCTTGATGTAGTGGTGGTTTTTTTTTTCCTTTTTTTCCTTTTTTTTGTTTTTGTCTTTCGTTTTTGTTTTTCCTTTTTTCCCCTTTTTTCTCTCTTTTTTCTTTTCTTTTCCTTTTTTTCTTTTTTCTTTCTTTCTTTCTCTTTTCTATACACATATTTCTCTCAATTCTTACTTTCAATTTTTTATTTTTTTGTACATATATACATACATTTTTTTCTTTCCTTCTCTTTCTTTTCTTCTTCCTTTTTACTCTCTTTCCATGAGTGTGTAAGTGTGTGGGTGTATATGTGAAACCCACGACCACAGCAGCCCGATAGTTGAATCTCCACAGCGGGACTATTTTGCTCCAAAGAGACAGCACCCTCCATTAAGAGTGTCAAGTGACCAAGGAGGCTGCTCTTCAAGCTG
>RJWJ010034085.1:0-17480 GCA_004363605.1 Indri indri | reverse complement strand
AAAAAAAAAATCACTTCATTTTCCCATCAGGAAAAAGTACTTTTGAATGAAAAAACCTAGTAATCCACCTTGAAGTTCCTCCAACTTCCTACATAGAAACAAGTGTTATATCTGGCCCAGGAAGACCCAAGATGTTTCAAAATAAAGCAAAAAAAGTTAGTCATCACCCATATAATTATATTTTAAGAAAAAAAGAAATAAAAGTTGGAACCAAAATGCTTTAGTTAATAAAAATAAGTCCTCCAAAACAACTTTTAATTAATGAGAACTCTAACATAATACTGAATATGAATTAAATTCCATTAAACAAGCATTTGCAGATATGAAAGAATAGGTATAATTTGAAATTCAAATTTATAAAATAAATGAACAAAAAACTTGAATAGGAGTAAATAAATTAATAATTAGTTATACTTAGGAAAATATTGAAGAAAAAAATATCTTGGAAATTGACTAAATACAACAAGTCTAAGATAAATAGATTCCCCTGGAAATATAAAAAGGAGAATAGAGAAGAAGAATTTTTTAAAACTAATATTTCAAAAACAAATGAATAGGTAAAATTATCAATGCTCTAATTCACTGAAAAGAAAGAACATTCATCATATGCATAATTGGAGCTCCCCCTCCAAAAATCCCTCTTAAACGTGTATATATGTGTGTGTGTCTGTGTGCTTGTGTGTGTGTATAAAACCCAGACAATTAATCAAGTTACTTATAATGGAAACAATGTTAGCTTGGAATCAGGATTTTCATAAGCAACATACAATAGCAATAGTGCAATAACATTTTCAAGAAAATGAGGGAAAGAATGTGTAATCAGTGATTTTATATTCAGTCAAGCTGTTCTTCCAAGTGATGGATGTCAAAGAAAATCATATTTAATCATGGGAGATCTCAGAGGTAACAAACTTGAGCAATTTCTGTGCAATCTACCAGAGGATGAGCTGAGTTTTATTTATGCAAGAAAAGACTGAAGAATTTTTAGCAAATGATTGGTGATAAACTTTTAACATATGTGTGCATACACACACACACACAGTCCATTTTGTGTTGCTATAATAGAATACACGAAGCTAGGTGATTTATACAGAACAGAGGTTTATTTATGATTCTGAGGACTTGAAGGCTCAAGACTGAGCATGTGCATCTAACTCAGGCTGCTTCAACCATGGAGGAAAGCAAAAGGGACATGGGTGTGTGCAGAGAGGTCCTTTGGTGAGAGAGGAAGCAAGAGAGAGAAACTGAGGAAGCCAGACCCTTTTTACAACCTTCTGTAATCCATTCCCATGAGACTGAGAACTCACTCACCCACCGAGGAGCATTCATTTATTCATGAGGGATCTGCCCCCATGATCCAAACACCTCCCTTGGGGCTCCCCTTCCTAGCACCAACACATTGGGAATCAAATTTCAACATGAGTTTTGGCAGGAATAAACTATATCCAAACAATAGCAATACTTGCAGATCTAAGATTGGCAATAACTTGCAGATCTAAGGACTAAAGTCAAGTGAAAAATAATATAATGTACACTATATATGTTCTGCAGTATAAAATAACAAAACTAATAACAGACAATAACAAACTAAAATAACAAAACTAATAACAAAACAAAATAATAAAAAAGAAGAAAAACTCAACTTCCTAATTGACACATAAGTAATAGATGGGCATAAAATATAATTTAAATAAGAAAAAATAAATTAGTAGAAGCTTAAGTAAGACAAAAGTGGCCTGGGACATTATTGTTGTGTGTTCTTTCTAATTTGGTCTCCAGATCTCTCATAAGAGAGTCACTGTAAACTCTAGCCCTGCCCTGATGTGGCTCCAGGCATTTGGTCATGGATGTTTTCAGTGGGTTTTTCACAGGATACCTCTTTATCCTGGCAGACAGCCTAAGTGTCCAACCAATGACCAGGGGTGCCTCTCACAAAGAACTTGTTTATATGGGCAGATGCCCTTGTGGCTCCTGTCTTACCTGTGTCAGGTTTATTCCTACCAAGAGAGCCATTCTCTAAGAGAACTATGACTGGAAAAGAAATTGGGTCATGGTGTGTCAGTCAGGTAAGACACAAAGGAAACAATTCAACAAAACCTGTGAAATAATAGAAGCAGTTTTCTACTTACAGATCAGAGGGAAGAGGATAGCACACCTCACAGGGCCAATGGGAAGTGAGAGCAGTCCGGGACACATATGCTCAACCAGTGGGTGTGGAACAAATGGAAAAGAAAGAGACTTGTGGCCCTTTATCGGGGTCCAGGCTGTGACCCAAGCAGGTTTCCTACAGGAAGTTCTGATTGTTGGATGCAGAGCAAGCAACTGTGAGTCACTACTGAGAGGCGGACACTGCAGTGTATCTGTGCAGTCCCTGAGAAGTGCGGGGATTAGCGGGGTGAGGAAAATAGGTTGTATCTAGTTGTCCCACAGGAAGGTGGTCACGAGGCAGTGGTTGCATAAGGCAGATATCTGGATCAACCACATTAAGAAACTGCGAGGAGGCAGAAAACTGAAAACTCTGTCAAGGGTGATTAAGCCCTGCTTCTGGTATGAGAAAAAGTCCATCTTAAACTCAAAACGAATGCTGAGGCAACATAAAATTATAAAAATTTACAATTATGAAAATAATTAGTAAAAAAGTACAATAAATGACAACAACATACTAGAACAACGCAAGAAAAATACACATCTTTGTAATTAAGATATGAAAAGGAGGGGAAAGGCCAACTATGTAAAGCCAAACAGAAAATTAACATAATGCATACTATAACTGTAATATGAAATAATATGATATGGTTGAGATAAAAATACACATATAAATAAATTTATATGGGCTTAACTCACCTACTAAAAAGAAAAAGTAATTCTGATTGTCTCACAAACCTAAACGAAGCCTTCTACTATATATATGAGATAGATCATTAAAAAAGAAATTTAACAAAAATTAAAAATAAATGAATAGACGAAAGTATAAAAACAAATTAAAGCAATAAAAATATGAGCTTTGTATCTTGTTATGAGAAAGAATAGCAACATCCAGATTTTTTAAAAGCCTTTAATGGGAGAAAATGCCCAATTTTTAATGTCTAGGGCCACAATTTACAATGAGGTTATGATAGGTACAAATACCTTTGCCCAACTCATACAGGTACTGCAGACAGTGTGATGGCAAATCCTTGGCTTAGCTTTCCAGCCTCAAAACTCTAACCTGAGATTCCTTACAAAAAAGTTCCAGGCTAGATACAGTGGCTGTAATCCCAGCATTTGGGGAGACCAAGGAGGGAGAATCACCTGAGGCCAGGAGTTTGAGACCCACCTGGGAAACACAGTGAGACTCTGTCTCTACAAAAACTTTAAACATTAGTTACACGTGGTACACATGCTTATAGCCCCAGCTACTCTGGAGGCTGAGGCAGGAGGATTGCTTGAGCCCAGGAGTTCAAGGCTGCAGTGAACTATGATTGCACCACTGCACTCCAGCCTGGGTGACAGAGCAAGACCCTGTCTCTAAACAAAACAAAAATAAAAATAAATTCTAAAAGTTCCAGCAAAGCCAATGTTAAAAAGCCTATATGGCCGATAATTATTCTTGTTATACTCAATGCAAATAATCAAGTCGAGTATAATAAGAATAAATCCAGATTTTAACCTGTATAGTTTACACTAAAATTAGAACATATTTTCTCATGTGTTTTGTGATTAGCACCTTAGATTAAAATTTAATTTCTTTATAAAATTTTAACTTCAAATTACAAATAAATTGGATTTTAAATTTTAAATTATAAGTTCTTTGACAAAATTAATTTGCTCAAGAAAATTATTTTAAAGGTGAGCCAATAGAGAGACCTACTGTTACTTATTTTTATTGACATAGCTAAAGAATATTTCCTTAATTCTAATATATAATCAAGGCAACTAATAAAACAGTGAAAAGGAAATATGCTTATTTTCCTTTCTTTATATCTACATTTTTAGGGCAGAGGGAAGTTTTTATTTATTTCCCTGTTTTTGATAATAGTGAATATTGTCAATATATTTGTTAAGCCTTAATTCTTGTATGACTTCAGCATCCTGCTAAAGTTGTTTCTCTTCTTATTGAGATACATCTTCCCAGAGTGCTTTCAGTAAGAATTGTTTCATAGCAGAGTTAAAAATGTAATTTAACTCATTATTAATGAGGGAACCAGGCAGATTTTACAACAGGATCAGAGGAAAAATCAAAGCAGCACAATTTTATATGCAGTAGTAAAGGAATGTTGAAATAAACTCATGTGTAGATGCAAAACTGGTTTTCTTCCTGTGGGGAAGGGTGTCAATTGAAGCTTGATGGGACAAAATTCATATGCATGTACATAAATAAGAATTATTGTCTATTGCTATCAGTTATCTACAACTCATTAGAGTTTTAAAATACTTCAAAGGCAACTCAATAATCAGATGGCCCTGGAAGGCTGAATTACATTAATATATAGTTTTTCATTAGAGATATCTATCCTATAGTTGTTTTTTGTTTATTCCAACTTTCCTTATAGTATTTCCTCCTTTTCATCAAACTACTTTCAAAGAAATATTATTTCTGATTGTGAAATAAGGAGGGTTGCATTATGCATGGCCTGTGTTTTAGTCTGTTTGGCTGCTATAACCAATACCATAAACGGGGTAGCTTACAAATGACAGAAATGTACTTTTTACAGTTCTGGGGGCTGGGAAGTCCAAGATCAGAGTGCTGGCAGATTCTGCAACTGGTGAGAGTCCATTTCTTGTTTCATAGATGGTGTTTCTCATTGTGTTCTCATATGGCAGAGGGGCAAGGCAGCTCTGTGGGGCCTCTTTTATAAAGGCACTAATCCCAATCATGAGGGCTCTTCCTCCATGATCTAATCATCTCCTAAAAGTCCCCATCTCCTTGGAGTTTAGGATTTTAATACATGAATTTGGAGAAGACACCAAGCATTCAGACCTTAGCAGCCTCATTACTTAAATAGGTATAGCAAGACCATTAATTTATCTATGGGCCTTCTTATGTTTGCTAAGTTAAAAGTTTTCATAAGGACTATCAAACCGGACTTTTAAAAACCTCTATTATTTACTATGACAAGAATAAGAATCCAAGTTCAGTAAATTCTTCTCCAGATTTCATCTGCAGTGTTCATGATCTGTGCAAATCCCTCTCTTCTTAGCTCTCTAAAATGTCCTGAGGATATTTGACCTTCCAGAAAGTGATATTTCTTATCCTCTGTAGGCCAAGAACACTTTATGCCAGGTAGCAAGCCATTTTTCTTGGTAAGGCTCTTAAAGCTTTGATTTCATAAAGTCAACTGTAGTCTTTTTTTTAAGAAATGGTTAATCATCTCTGTGAAATAATCATTATTTTCGAATATGATTTTCTAGTCAGGGTCTTAGTTGACTTATCTTTCCAATTTATCCTAGTAAAAAGGAGGAGAGATTACTATTGAAAAACCATTATTATTGAATAACCATGCCATAAAAAAGTAAGGAATCTCAATAAGAATTTTCTGAATTGTGGATGGTAGGGTGTGAGAATCAGATATAGTTTTAAAATGTTTGATTTTGGTTTTTAAAAGCAGTCTACTAAATAGATATCTTACCTGCTAGAGATAGCTTAAGAAGACAGGAAAAAAGCTTTCTTATATATTCACAAAATAGAACATTAAAACAATGTCAATATCATTTCAAATAAACTGTATATTTAAATTTTCTTTACTACTCCATTAGGTTCTATGTAATTAATTCTTGTTCTTGTAAGAAATTCTTGTTCTCCTGGATCTTGGATTAAAACTAACTCTAAAAAGATTTCTGGATATCCTGACAGCCCAATGCTATGGTCTGAGCAAACGACATGAGAACCCTGTACCCAAAAATAGTTTAAGGCTCCTGCTGGAGTCCTACCAATAGGGCTCTAAGATGGTCTTTCTTTGATTAAGAAAGAAACTCTGGCCTGTAGCTTATTGCAGGGCCTTTAGGCAAGCATCAGTGAAAAACAAAATCTGTATGTCAATGACAGATACTTAATGCAGTCATGGTTAATTTGTTATTGATAATTTTGAAATGTGAAAGGTCTTATGAGAGTTCATAACAGGAATTATGCAACTGACAAGGAAATGGGCATTTCTATAGCATGCAAATAAGATTAAATAGCCTTTTCTCAAAAACTTAGAAGAGATTTCATTGAGTACAATGATTAAGCCTATTTTCAAATCAGTCAGTCAATGTTATAACTGATATATAAAAATTTATTAATGTAATTTTTATGGAGAAAAAACTTTTGATATATAAGAAATTCTGAGACACTACATACATATCCTAAAAACACATTAAGAAAATACCAAGAATATGCCAAGAAAATATCAAAAATATCAAATAAAGTGATTCAGTAAGTCTGAAGTAGAACCTGAACATCTGTATTTTTATAACACTTTATAGATAATTTAGATAAGTATCCCCTAATTAAAATAAAAACTGGCTTACTCAGAAGATGCAAACTTTAAATGAAAGAAGTAAAGTTGATGTCAAGTAAACATTTTAAATAAGTAATGTTATATTTAGTAACAATCAACTCTCATTGTCCAATATCCTGCAAACAACCACCGGGATTTAGCTAGACAGAAAGATTATGAACCCTGGTAAATCTCTAGGAAATTTCCTGTTTTATCAAGAATGATGAAGAGTATGAGACATTACTCCACGAGCACAGTTATGATCAGAGAAAAGAGTCCTTCATTCGTACAACCAGATCAATGGCCAGAGTAATATTATAACATAGTCCTTAGCCCTGAAGGTGATGTGACGAAATGGTTACACCCTTATCATCAGTGACAAAGAACAAAAGATTTTCTCCAATTTTATACAAGATAGCTATCCCCCTTTGCTCCCAAATGATTAAAAATAATAAAAATAATTTTTAATGTTTTGAGGCTGGAAGGAAAGAATTTTTACCCTGATGTTTTTAGATTAAATAAATCTTTCTCGGAGCCAGATGAACCCAACAGGCTAGAACTGTCTCCCAATTCCGGGCTTTATGCCTTTTGATGTGTAAATTCCTAGGGAAAGAGTTCTCCAGTCCTCCTGGCCACTTGGAGCTTAACCTAGAGATCTAACCATCACCACTTGGTTCTCTAGGGGAGATAATGGAAGTTTATTATCCTTTCACATCAAAAAATTAACTAGGTAAAGGTCTACAGACCTAATCTCTCATGGGTTATGAAAATTAAAATACTTCTGGGAGAGGTGAAAGCAGACATTCTGTAGCTTTGTATGGTATACATTTCCATGTTTTAGGAGGCTAGGGAATTTGCAGAAGCACTGAGAAATACAGGGAAGTTTTAGTTACCTGCATCTCCATAAAACAATTTATGAAATATTTACATTAGTAATATTTTACTTACACAAATTTAACCTAAGGAAGACTGAGCATCTCTTCTAATTTGACAATGATGTTCGCGCTATTCATAAATTATAACATGTCAAATCAAATCTATTTCTAGCACCTCTAGTATATTTCTCTCCCTGTCACTATTACTCTTAGTATAATATCAACCACTTATATTAATTATTAATCTTAGCAAAAATAAGTAATTTTTATTAATTTAACAGAGAAAACCGAGGGGAGTATGATAAATAATGGAGAAGTGTCTATCATACACCCACATCTTAGCAGAAAAACAGGAGTCCCAAATACACATAACTTTCTAAAGACACAAACAGCCTCCCTAGTAGCTGAGATTGCAGGCATGTGCCACCACCCCTGGCTAATTTTTTTTAATTTTTTTTTTTTTTTAGACAGGGTCTTGCTATGTTGCCCAGGCTAATTTTGAACTCCTGGCCTCAGGGATCTTCCCACCTCAGCTTCTTGAATCACTGGGATTACAGGCATAAGCCACAGTGCCTAGCCGCTAATTTCTTACCACCCTCCAGAGGTTAGAAAACATTTCATATTCATACATCAGAGGTAAAGACCTTTGTGAATTACAGATATGCATACTGGCAGAAAGATAACTTGTAGCTTCAATTTTATAATTTCAGGCTTCAATCAATAGTAAGCACAGAAACACAAAAGCTCACTGATTAAGATAAGAAGGAAATGTTTTCCTTATCAATGGTCAAAAATTTCTAATAGATTTAAGCTCAAAGCAGACAGACGAACATATAAAGGCCACTGAGCCAGATTCTCCAACATTTCTCATTAAGTTGATAATAGACCTCTCTATAAACCATTAGTCCATTTACAGAGACCCTAAAATGGCCAGGCCATAAATCCAAATTCCTAATCATTGCTACCACTTGTTAGCCAAAAACAAAATACAGAGAAGAGAAAAGCAAAATTGGAAAGAGAGAGTAAAATTCTATTGCTCTTTGGATTCACTTCCAGAGAGTTAAGAAAAGATATCCCTGGGCTTCAGCAGCTCCTGTGAGTTGCATTTCTCTGGCAACAACGTTTACCTTGCTCCCACAGCTGAATCAATCACTTGGGAATCACAGTGGAAGGTTTCCAAAATTGTTAAAGAATAATTTTCAAAAAAGTAAAATCATGACCATCACACAAATATAAGGTGAACTCTTATTAAAGATTTTATTTAACTCAGGATTAGTGAAAGAAAAAGCGAGATGTTATAATCAGTTCAAAAAAGAATTAAAACAAATACAAATTTCCTTTGGATAAAAAAATGTTGAAATGAATTTGCAAATGTATTCAAAATAAGCTATTTGAAAAGGATAGTGGGGGAGGGAAAAGAAGAAAGTCCATTGACCCTCTGAGGGACAGAATTCATTCGCAAGTTCATACACAAGACTTATTTTGCTTAACTTTCAGTTTGTAGAGTTGTAAATTAGCTTAAGGGCAATCAAAACCTACAATCAGTTAATCTGGAAGGATGCCTCTATAGAATGCATAGTATTCCATTTAGACACTTAAGTTATCTTTTTTCCTTTTCAAAATTTCCTTTCAAGTTACATAAATAAATTAAAATTTTATTCCTACATGTATCTCATGATGCTGTTAAGCAATCTAATTTCATTTTGAATCTTAAACTTTTGCAAATGATATACTTTTGGTCCTAGAGATTTTAGTTTTGCTTTTTTAAATTTTGTTTTAAGAAGTATACTCCTTGTCTTTCTTGTTGTTTGATTTCAGTGTAATAGGTCTCGTTGCAGGGTTTTGCTTCTCTCTCTCACCATTTCAAATTGATGTTTTTATTTTTTATCTATTATTTTAATTTTTCTTTAAATCTTTTTTTCGTTCTATGGAATCATGTTATCAAGGGGTTTATTATTTGATTCCTAGTTTTTATATCTCTAAACTTTTAATAATATTTACTATTTCTGTTTTCTTTTCTTTGGATATTTTGGTGAGTTACTTAGTCTTTTTTTCCATTCAATAATTCCTTCTTAGTCTTTTCTTCCATTCAATAATTCCTTCTTCAGCTGTACCTATATAGTGGTTTCTTCCATCCATTTCCCCCATTATTTATTTCAAATATTGTATTTTGCATACCAAATATTTTCTTTTCATTCTTTTTTAATGATTTTGTGCTTTCCTTCAAATTATCAATATCTATTTATTTCTCTAAGTAAATCCATTTTGTTAATTTTAAAGTCTTAGCTCATCCAATTCTATTAGGTTGATGGAAAAGTAATTGCAGTTTTAGCATTGTTGAAATTTGCTGTTTGATATTGGAATACATTCTTAAATAAATGTGGTCATGTTATACATCATTTTAATGTGCATTTCTCACTTTATGTTTTTTGCTAATGACTTACCACTTGCTGTTTATTTTGTATTTATTTTAGACTATGGAAATGATGTTAGACAAAAAGCAAATTCAAGTGATTTTCTTGAGTTCAGAATGAGTTGTAAAGCAGCGAAGACAACTCGCAACATCAACAACGCATTTGGTCCAGTAACTGGTCAGGAATGTACAGTGCAGTGGTGGTTCAAGAAGTTTTGCAAAGGAGAGAAGACCCTTTCACAGTGGCTGGCCATGGGAAGCTGACAACGACCAATTGAGAGCAATCACTGAAACTGATCCTCTTACAACTAAAAAAGTTGCCAAAGAACTCAACGTCGACCATTCTAAGGTAGCTGGGCATTTGTAGCAAATTGGAAAGGTGAAAAAGCTCAGTAAGTCAGTGCTTCATGAGCTGATCAAAAATAAAAAAAAAATCATGGTTTTGAAGTGTCGTCTTCTCATTGTATGCAACAAAGAACTATTTCTCAATCCGATTGTGACATACGATGAAAAGTGGATTGTGAACGACAACCGGTGATGAGCAGCTCACCGGTTGGGCCTAGAAGAAGCTCCAAAGCACTTCCCAAAGCCAAACTTGCACCAAAAAAAGGTCATGGTCACTGTTCAGTGATCTGCTGCCATTCTGATCCACTACAGCTTTCTGAATCCTGGTGAAACCATTATATCTGAGAAGTATGCTCCGCAAATCAATGAGATGCACCAAAAACTGCAATACCTGCAGCCGGCATTGGTCAGCAGAAAGGGCCCAATTCTCCACAACAATGCTCTACTGCACGTTGCACAATCAACACTTCAAAAGTTGAACTAATTGGCCTATGAAGTTTTGCCTCATCTACCATATTTGCCTGACTTCTTGCCAACCAACTACCACGTGTTCAAGCATCTCAACAACTTTTTGCAGGGAAAAGGCTTCCACAACCAGCAGGATGCAGAAAATGCTTTTCAAGAGTTCAAATTCCAAAGCACAGACTTTTACACTACAGGAATAAACAAACTTACTCCTTATTGGCAAAAATGTGTTTATTGTAACTATTCCTATTTTGATTAATATGGATGGGTTTGAGGCTAGTTACAGTGATTTAAAATTCATGGTCCAAAACCACAATTATTTTTGCACTAACCTAATAACTCCCTACCTCAAAAGAATTTGCCCCAATCATTTTTCCATTTCTAATTATGCCAATGCCAGCCATCCATTTCCTTATAACATTATAGTCATCCTTTACTTCTCTTGTCTTCTAATAATCTACATGTATTTTTTCCAGAAAATTCAATTGAGTCTTTAAAATAAATTCAGAATCTACCCATTTTCTATTATTCTGTTACCTTTTCTAACGGAAGCCTAAGGGAAGCTATGAAATATATAAATCAGGTTATTTTAGTTTTCAAATTAAGGGATTCCCTATTTCTCTCAGTGAAAATCCCCAAATTCTCACGATTGCCTGTATATCCTTATAAATCTCTCTATATTTCTCTGAATTCATCATCTATGATCCTTCACATTGCTTATAAGGCAGGTCCATCCATACTGGCCCACACATTGCTCTCTTCAGTGGGTTGAATGGTGGCCCCTCAATAAGATATATCCAGGTTGTAGAATCTATGAAAATGATCTTATTTAGAACAGCATCTTTGTAAATGTAGCTAAGGGTCTCAAGATGAGATCACCCTAGATTATCTAGATGAACTCTGAATCAAATGTCCGCTAACTAAAAAAAAAAAAAAAAAAAACAAACAAACCCAATTAACAAGGTTTGTATTAATACTTTGGAAAAAGGAGAGTTTTATTTCTCATAAAGGGTAGCAACCTGCTGGGCGGCCATTCCAATAGGCTGGGAAGCCGGGCGCTGATTAGCGGGAAGCCAGGCACACTTGCTTCAAGGAAGAGACAAAAGGTATTGTAACAAGATTTTATATTAAGCAGAGTGGTCAAATATGCATATTTAACAAGCTATAGGAGGAGTCATGGGTATTTATGAGGAAAAAAAATCACACAAGTGTAATTGTGCTTTATCTCTCCCATCTATCATGGCTGGGAACTCATTTTTAAGGTGTTTCTGGGGCTCGCTTGGCTGAGAGGGGTTCATTCGGTTAGCAGAGGGCTTAAGATTTTATTTTTGGTTCACACGACAAATGTTCTTATTAAAGATAAAAGAGGAGCCACATGAAGATAAAGGCAGAGACTGGAGTGACACAGCCACGAGCAAAGGAATTCCTAGAGTTGCCACCATGTGTAAGAGGCAAAGAACAAAATATCCCTTTAGAGCCTTTGCAGGGAGTTTGGTCCTGCTGTCAGCCCGGTTTTGGACTTCTGCTCTCCAGAACTGTGAGAGAATAAATCCCCGTTGTTTTAATCCTCCCAGTTTGTGATAATTTGCTAGAGCAGCCCTAGGAAACTAATACACTCCCGACTGAGGTAGACGTGCTTCACCCTCAGCACTTGCACTGGCTTTCTTTCATGCCTCAAATCATTTTCATCCATATAATTATACTGCTCACACATCCTGCTCATTTAAATCTTTACTCAAAAGCCTCCCACAAAGCGTGGCACACAATGACCACTCCATCTAAAATTACAACTCGATCCTCCTAACGTCTCTTACCCTGTTTTATTTTTCCAGAGTACTTACCATTTTCTAAAATAAATGTATATTAATTATCTTCCTCACCCTGCTAGAATGTATACTTTAGAAAAGTGGACATTTTCTCTTTCTTTTTTAAAGCTGATGTATTTAACTCATGTATTCCTTGGTGCCTAGTAGAGTCTCTGGCATGTGGCACATACTAAATGAGTATTTGTTGAATGAATGAATGAATCACCTAGTTTGTCATCTTTCTTTTGCAGTAGTAGTATTCCTCTGGAGTAGGGTTAATTTGGATGTGAACCCGTTTCCATGGGGTGTCTCTGGCGTCCATGATTGGAATCACTGTCTCCACAGATTAACTCCGTGGGTGGGGAGGAAAGAAATATTGTTGATCATTCCCACTCTGCCTGGCTCTCAAGCAGGCAATTTTTCTAATCAGAGCTTTGCTTTTAAACTCTTAAGCAGCAGCAGCTGCTTTTCAAGAGGCAGCCTCTGTAGGTTGTGATCAGTCAGTGGAGCTGGGAGAGTGATAGCTTGTAGACTGTCCCTGCTCAGTGCAGGAGGACTTTTGCACTGCCCTAATATGAATTCCACTTTGAAAGAAAGACTAGTTCTGCTGCTACTGAATTTTTGTGGTAGGAGGACAGATCATCATTTTCCCAAGGGACAGGAAAAAGGCCTGGACAGGACTTAGACATTTTACTGCCACTGTGTGAAAGAGAAAAGCAGCCTCTGTCATCCAGGAGCCAGCCTGGTGCTATCAGCTAGGCCTTGCTCTTCTCCAGTTGATAGAAATAATTTCATAGGACACTTAACATCAGATAAGGCCACTCTTCACCACGGTGGATCAAGACACAAACACAACCACTCCATACTTACGTGTGAACACATAAAAAAACACGAATATCGTCCAAGCCTCAAATACTGAGCATCCATCCCTCTCTCCCAGACACATCCCAGACTGTTGCTTCTTTACCAAATTCAGTTTTAGCCTCAATCAAGTTTTGTCTCCTTCTAGATATGATTTATATAAGGTACCCAACCATATAGTGACCTCCACTCCCTTACAACATCCAACCTGGAGCAAAGCACCACTTCCTTACACTCTCGCCCAAATCTAACACAAATTCAAATCTTATTCTAACTAATTTCTGATACTCTTGTACTAAGACACCTTTGGTCCCCCATAGTGTGTGTAACCCCTTGCTCCTTGCTGAGGTTGCCCAAATTGTACAACTACAGGTGTGCCCTTGGTGAGTGTTGACTAGGAGACATTAGACGTGCCCCTATCTTCATCGAGAAGCACCAAGCACAATTCTCTAGTCAGTAGAGTATTAGAAAATGTTTAACAATGGGCTCTCAAAACAAACAAACAAAAAGGTCTTGCAATATTTGCTAATTTCCATGGTGTAATTACTTCCACCACAGATAATCTAAAGATACCAGAGATGCTTTTGGCTCTTAAAATATCTGGAATTGCAAAAATCAACTATTGCTGGCTGGTATGACCAGCTACAAGATACCACAGCCTTTAGCCACCACATCCTCACAAACCACTTTTTTTGCTTCCTAAAATCCATGAAACCCTACCAATTCCACAGTTTCTCTAAGGTCACTCTGGGGGTAAGAAAACAGCATTCCTCAACTGCTCACTCATTCGACACTAACTAGAAAGCCTAAATTTAGTTGTTATTCAAGGAGCCATGTGTGCAGGAGTTTGCAAAACGAGAGTCAGTCACTGGTTTAAAATATATATTGACGATTACTTAAAGAAAAGAATTTGCACTTAATGGAATATAACTTCTGCAGACAGAACTCATTTTCATTTTAAGCTTCAGCGCACCAAATGGCACAAATCATCACATGTTATAGAGAAGGCAAATATTTAAAATCTATTTTGGCATTGACTTTCACTACTACTACTAATACTAATTTGACTACTTGAGAACTATTCTTAAAGGGAAATAATTTTCTCCTAAGGCATGTACATGATACCTGAGATGTCATGTGTAAAAGTTAATATTACCTGAAGCATTTATAACGTTATTGTTTAAACACACCAGAAACTGCAAGATCTGAGCAGGAGCTGAAATGTAAATTCCGCCCCCCTCCACCACCACCAACTGCCTTCTTTTAGTGTTCCTATAGCATCTATATTGTAAGACTTTGAAGGTAGACTGTCTACACTGGCACGTGCAAAGTTACAGAAATTCTGTACCTCAGTTTCCTATTTTGTAAGATGAATTTTAAATTAATAAAATCTACCTTATAAAATAGCAGTGAAGATTAAATTTCATATATGCAAAATGTTTAGAAAAAAGCCTTGCACATGTTAGGTGGTATTAACATGTGAATATTCTTATTCTATGTCTTAAGCATACAATAAAATTAGCCATTCAAAAATGTAAATTTTATGCAAACAGGCATTGTTCAATAACAACAATTTTTAGGGACCAGTTTATATGCATAGTATTGAAAACCTCCTAAATGTATACATTTTTAAACATAGAAAATCTTGGAAGTAAATAGTTACAAGATAATATTTGCAGAACTGTATGAGTGTCATTTGGGAGGAGAAAGTTATATTATCCAAATATATTTTAAAATAGAAGTCATAAAAAAAAACAATCATTATAACTGTGTTTCAATATTGGTGTATTTTGTGTAAGTTGAAATAAAAGCTATTTAAAACTTTAAAAGTGTGAAATTATCCTTGCCCTTTGAAGTGGTAGTTTAATGTAAATGTAAGAATTAAAAGGTGACTAACCATGTATTACTTTTTCACATTTGTCAGCTTAATCCAGTCGGTTAGTTTAGAAATTCTGTCACAGATGTCTGAAATTGTTAAAATTAGCATGTTTTATCTGCAGAATGCAGAATGTTCATTTACATAAAATTGGTTCATTTCTAACACAATGTAGCTATAAAAATATGTTTTTATAAAATACATTTAAAGCAGTTGAAATACTTTCTGGGAAAATTATTTGAGGGGAAAACGGGTAGCATTTCTGATGAATTCACCATGATTTGTCCCAGCAGGGCCAAGTCCATACTCTTAAGATTTGATAGTTATTGAACCCTGTTTTGAAGAAATAGATTGCTATTGCTACAAAAATAGGGTGAAGTATAAAGATTTATCAGCAGCGTAAGTAATTTGAATAGGCTGCTTTCATTAAACCCTCTTTTCTCTCTCGAGATTGTAGAATATTCATTTAAAAGGTAACAATAGTGTCTCACATAACACTTTTTAAAGTACTAAGTATTTTGAGCAATGCTGATTCAGTCTTCTGACAAGTCATTTTGCAAAGTTGCCTTTTCTAGTATAAAATTTAAAAAATAAAAGTGATCAAGAAGCAAAAAAAGAGATAATAAGTAGATGGATAGAAGAGAGGGAGAGAGTCAGCAGGGGAGAGAGAAATTGGAAGAAAAATAGGAAAAGAGCAAAGAAAAAAATAGGAATATCAATTTATAAGTGGAAATACAGTTTTAACAATGAATATAGAATGAACTCTAGGAATATCCTTCAACCAAAATCTCCAGATATTATGTTCACAAATGATTTGATTTTACCTTTTATAACCAAATGTCAGAACCCAGAATCAGATATGTAAATGGATCCCTTTATCAAGGCCTGAGTTATTTTTCACACATAAGATTTTCTGCTTTCAACACATTTTCTTCTGAGACTCTATTTGAATATCACGCTGCCACGCATGCCCCTTTTCAGGCAGTTTGGAAAGGCCTGGTTCAATCAGCTTTGCCACACAATGACCAGCAGGGACATTTTGAATCATATTCTTAAAAATCTGAACGTGTAAATATGGGTAATAGGGCATTTTTAGCAGCAAAAATTATGCCTTAAATGCCATGAAGTAGGAAAAAATAGCATGTTGACTACATAGTCAAAGCATTGACTAAACCAGATTTAAAGAAGCAGAAGCAGTTACATAAGGGAAATGCACACATGATGGTCGCATTACTAGCCAGAAAGAAAATATATAGACAGAAATAAGCTACCTGTAGGAAAGGGAAGTTGTGTTAATGTTAGAAACTCCTGTGAAAAATCACAAACTTATTGACTATAGTCTTAGCCTACAACTTATCCTCCACCTCTGCTTTGGTTTCTTTCGTTCTACTTACCTTTACTACAATGCACTGTGTTTTATTTACGTATGTACTGTTTGTCTTCTTTCCCTAGGATATAAGTTCCATAACAGCAAGTCTGTTCTTTGTTTGCTAGTTTGCTTGTTTGTCTCTACAAAACCTAGAATAGTGTCTGGCATATATCATAAATGCTCAAAAAATATTATAAAGCTATTAAGTGAATGATGAATATCATTTTGATATTGATAGTTCTAGATTTACCTTAGTTTGCATTTTTTGTGTTTGTTAATTTCTAGGAGTCTCGTTTGAAGAATGTTTTTAAGTTAAATAATTCTACATGGATTCTTAAATACACACACACACACACACACACACACACACACGCAGTACTACCTGGCCTATTTCCACGTTCTCAGAAGAAATCATTACAAATTTTTTATCCAATTTGTTTGTTACTCATTCCCCTTTAGCTAAATAATAATTAAATGACAGTCTCACAGTTTTCCATTTTTAGTTTTGTAGTTTCAGGTATTATTTATTGACTTCCAACAAGGGACTCTCTTTTGTAATACCACAAATGTATTTACTTTGCTACTTTCTGTGGAGCAAATAATATTATTTTTCAATTCTTATAACAACTGTTAGTAAATTTCTGTTGTAACTTTTCCTTGAAAAAACATTTCTTTTCTCTGAATACTCCTTTAAGAACAATCATGTTCAAGATATGGAGAAATGATAGGCAGATTAGAATTAAAATAAGACATTTAGAAATCAGAAAGTTAGAGGTAAACACCAAATAATTGAAAACTAGTGATTTTCCAACTGGATAGGGTGGAATGGGGGTAAGGGTCTGGGAGCCTACTCAGACATCTCCTTGTCTCCATTACTGCCCCTTGAAACATTTGTATGAATTCCTAATGATTTCCCTTAAAATCTTCACTTGAAAATTAAGATTCTGAAGAAATAATTATATAATTATTCACCTATTCAAACAATCTTTTGTAGAATATTTAGATAAAAACTG
>RJWJ010034084.1:0-17471 GCA_004363605.1 Indri indri | reverse complement strand
TATAGTTGTAATAATCTTATTGCATTTTGTGCCTTTCCTTAACTCTTAGAATTGTCAGCTGTTGTCTCTATTTCATTATGTGATACAAAGAAAAAGCATCAAAGAAAAAAATCTGCTGTATATTTACTCTGCACAAATCCATAGTCTTTTCTTCCAATGCCTCACCTTTCCGGTATCCAATTGTAAATTTACTTTGTGACATTTGACTTTCATTTGTTAGTATGCATAGGTTTAATGACTTGAAAACATTTTTTTTCTCAATGTCTTTTAAGTAACAGGTTTATGTTTTCTGCTGTCCAGTAAGTCACATTGTGTGATCACTTTGGATCCCACTAACCTGTGTTTGAATCGTGGCTCAAAATGTTACCAGCTGTATGACATTTGCTAATGTACTTCATCTCATTGTCTCAGCATTCTTACTAATAAAAAGACAGTAATAATACCAATGCAAAAACACTACTATCAATATTTATGATCTAGTAGCAACATAAAAAGGGATAACTATTATAAATTTTTATTGTTTTTCAATATAATTCTTAATTACATTAGTCTATTTTATGACCTCATTGCTCTGCATTCTTAGAGTCTTTCTTCATGATGGACTCTTCCAATGCTATAGTGATGTGTGTGTGTGTGTGTGTGTGTGTGTGTGTGTGTGTGTGTGTGTGTGTGTGTGTGGAGGGCAGGGGAGAGAGTGAGAGGGGTGGGAGCGGACAGAGATTTTTTCTGCTTTTGTCTGTGTATACAAAGCAAGTATCTATCTTCTTTGTAAAATTAAATTTATTTTACATTTTCTGCTATCATTCCCCTTTTGTCACTGTACATGTTTTTCATGGACCCATTATTATCACTATTTATTTGCATTGTAAAAAATGAGATTAATATAGGAACAGTGTGGTTCTTTAATACAGACTTTCTGAGACTGTCAGACATTGGGAAAGGAACTGATAGGATTCATTGATAAAGGGACACCAAAATTATTAAGTAAAATCCTAGTACCCTGAGGTTCAGTGATAAATTTACGGGAGAGTGGGATCATTCACATTTTTTCGGTTTTAAAAAATGTGTTAATTAATATCAGTAAATCCCCTTCACAGGTACAAGGAGGACGGAGCTGAAGTGCTGTAGCATTCTTGACTTAGAGTGATCAATCAAGATACAGCAAATCTTGCTTTCCACCAAACATACCAAGTGCTCAAGCCCAATAAAAATTATAGGTTCAGGCTATTTATGAGACAACTTTGGCGAGATCCATTTTTCTGCTTTTGCCACAGGCTTTATATTGGGTGGTTTTGATGAACTTTGTATCTCTTTACTTTCCTTGTGCCCTTCGTCCTTAGAAGTATATTTTGATACACTATCTTGCATATTTAATGAGCAGGTTTTATAAGTTCATTAGAAAAATCACAGTTTTGAGTAGCTTTTAATTTTCAGCATTAAAAATTTTTGTATCATCTACCAAAATAAGTAAAGAAAAATACTTTGTGAACTGGTCTATATATGATTTTTATTATTTTAAAATGCTTATACACACACACGCTCACATACATGTGACAGAAAACACTCTAGGTCTCATAATGATACCTTCTAAAACTCTGCTACATTTTTCTGAACTACTTTTCTATATTTATTTTCTATTGTTTTGATTATAAATAATAATCTTTCAAATTTCACTGACAAATTAGGAAAGTGCACAAGTAAACAATATATAATGTTATATGTAATCCAATTGAATATGAAGTAATCCCATAATAAGCTGTCCAAAGTATTACAGAAGTTCAATAGGGAAATGGAATAGAAGAATTGATTCATAAAAGAATATGGAAATGTACAGGCACACTCCAGGAATCTCTACTATATAAAAAAGCCACAACTATTTTCCAAGCAATAATTGTTGAATATGATAATATATTACCCATTCATTTAGTGTTCTTAATTTGTTTTATATCTGATTTTATATTTGTTAATACTCACATTGCAATATACTAAAAATATTCATCAACACTGAAGGTCTGATACCCCCATGTGGTTTTCACTTGCATTTCCTGTAGTCCTGTTCAAGGTGAGACATACCTAGCCAGCGGTGGATGTGAGTGAAAGGAGGTCAGAAACAGGGAATCAGTATTCTCAGATGGAGGAGGAAAAAATTATTTTTTTCATATATAGTATCTGAAGAAAGTTGAGAATATAGGGCATTAATTGAGAGAGTTCAGAACTGTTATCCTTGATTTTTCTTCATAGTATCGACCAAGTGACAAAGGCAGAGTGTAGTCTAAGCCAAGGGTTGGCAAACCTTTTTTTATCAAGGACCAGATAATAAATATTTCAGGATCTGTGGGCCACAAACAGTATGTTTTACTTTTTTCTACTATTTTAAAAATGTAAATAAAAAGAATATTTCTTAGCTTAAGGACCATACAAAAACCTCTGATGGGCAAAATTTGGCCTGTGGACTATAATTTACCTATCCCAGATTCTAAGCATATCAAGTACAATCAATATTTGGGACAGTTGCCGGGTAGTAAGATTATGAGTCCATGAGAAATTAACACAAGGATTAAAGGGGAGTATGACTTTAACAACATCAATCTGTGAGGATAGTCTAATTACTAAAAGGCCTCAAAATTTCTAATACACCACTTTAATTTTAATCATGTTTTAGATTACCATAGTATTCTATTTTAAATACTGCCATTTTTTCATTAATGCTTTTTTGTTTTGGTTAACTTAAGATATATAAAAAAAGATGACCTTAAAAAGATTAGATTCACTTTAACTGGAAATATTGACATCTGTGTATAATAATTATACTTAATATTTGACTTTTGTGTGTCTCATATCTAAGGTGAATTGTATGCCATTTTATTAACTGTTAATACACAAAGTATCCCACTGAAAAGATGCATTAACATTTATTTAGATGAGCAATGAATATAACGAGGGATAAAATTTATGAAAATGTATATTAAAATAGAGTCTAAAGAATCTGAACTATATACATGGTCAAAGAGTTCAGTATTAGATGTGTTCTCTCTTTTATGTATTTGAATAGGAAAGAAACATTTTTTACTAACAAAAGTTCAATCTGAACTTAAAAACCTTTATAATAAGAATATACATATAACAAATGCATGTGCTGCATATATGTACATATAATGCATCAGCAGAAATACAGTAAACAATCTGGATGGAGAACTTGGGTGACAAAGAACATTTCTAATTCTACAGCTGTCTCTGATCTTAGTTCATTTTTTCCTCTAACCAAAAATAAAGATATAAATTGATGTTCATCTTAAATGCATTCAGGGACATAAGCTTGGTGGTGTACATTTCATTTTAGTTTCTGTTACATTCTTTCTGATTCTGACTCTTCCTATTTTCCTTTCTATTACTTTGAAGGCATCTTTATACCTGTGTCAGGCAAGGCCTGACATGCACATATAAGGGGACAAGTTTTTCTATTGCTCTCTACCAAGGTTTTCCATTTCCCCAACAAACAAATACACAACCAGACCCCACAATTCCTGCTAAGCTTGTTTTCAGTCTTTAATCAAAAACAACAAATAATTTACCAGAAGAACTACAAAAATTGTAGCTTTCTTAAATGATTAATAATATAACAACATGCTTTGCAGTCTAATGAAAAGATTATGTATCTACTTTGTGTTCTAGTTCATCTAGAATCACTTATTTCTATAAAGATATCCCTAGGATTAATTTTTTGCAGTCAATTTACAATGAAATAAATCCTCAGCATTGTTTTACCATTTTAGAAATCTAAATCCTGTCATACTTTGAAAGCACTTTCCTCCTGCATGATGTAGCAGCCATTGGTGTGAGTCTCAGACCATGCTGCATAACAGGAGAGATGCACAACCTTGAGCTCTTTTCTCTCAGTTTTCCCGCCATTAGACAAGTGGCCTTGGCCTCAGATGTTTTTGTACCTTTCTATTTCCCTCGCCGTGATCTCCTAACTTGTCACAGGATCTCTGCCTCTGACACACAGTATCTACTGAACATCAGGTGCTGAGGAAACTCAGCATGTTTTCAATTTTAGCTGTCTGCAAGCACGTTAAGGAATGAAAACAGTGACAGCATAGCAGACAAACTGGCATTTTATTTCTTCTTTTTTTCATATGCTTCCGTATTGAGGTCGTTAAATTTTTGTCAGTGGGAATGTCATCACTCCTCACGCAAGAGTACAGTGTCAAAATAGGTGTGAACAGATTAAATAATTATTTTGAGACCATTTACATCACTCTCGACAATGGTGTTAACATTTAACTAACCAGGTGTGCTGCATATACTTAAGTGTCTCCAATTTTTTTCTGTATGTTTGATATATTTTATCAAAAATCAACATAACAACAGAAGCAATAACAAAACAAAGCAAAAAAATGTTTTTCTGTAGAAAGATATCATTCATATGAAAAAATGCTCGACATCTCTAATCATCAGGGAAATGCAAATCAAAACAACAATGAGATATCACTTATCTCCAGTGAGACTGGCCTTTATCACACAGTCCCAATACAATAAATGTTGGCGTGGATGTGGAGAGATAGGAACACTCATACACTGCTGGTGGGACAGCAAACTGGTGCAACCTCTGTGGAAAGCAATATGGAGATACCTCAAAGAGATACAATTAGAAGTACCATTCGATCCAGCAATCCCATTACTGGGCTCTACCCAAAAGAACAAAAGACACTCTATGAAAAAGACACCTGCACCCAAATGTTTATAGCAGCACAATTCACAATTGAAAAGATGTGGAAACAACCCAAGTGCCCATCAATACATGAGTGGATTAATAAAATGTGGTATATGTATACCACTAAGTACTATTCAGCTATAAGAAACAGTGGTGATATAGCACCTCTTGTATTCTCCTGGATAGAGCTGGAACCCATTCTACTAAGTGAAGCATCCCAAGAATGGAAAAATAAGCACCACATGTACTCACCATCAAATTGGTTTCATGATCAACACCTAAGTGCACATAAAAGAATAACATTCATTGTGCGTCAGGCAGATGGGATGGAGGAGGAGGGGATGGTATATACGTACATAATGAGTGTGATGCGCACTTCTAGAGGATGGACACGCTTGAAGCTCTGACTTAGGAGGGGAGGGGGGCAAGGACAACATACATAACCTAAACATCTGTACCCCCATTGTATGCTGAAATAAAAAAAAATCATTCATGAGAATGCTACATTCCTATATAATTTTCTGCAAATTAGCCATGTATGTTCTGTAGTTCCTCATTTAATATCAGTTCAAGGATTCTGAGTCTGTGATTTAACGCAAGCTTCTACTCTTATCATCCAGCTTGGACTTTAATTTGTTGAAGACTTCCTCAATGAGAACTAGAAGAGACTGAATTGAATAAACGGATGAGTGGAGAAATAGACTTTTCTACTCCATGCTTAAATTAACCCCCATGGTGGCACTTCCACCCAAGTGATCCTTCCTTCCACACACCCCCACACACATAAACTACATTTATACATGTTGAATGAGAAACAAAAAACTTAAATGAAGAATATTGTTAACTGTGGAATTTAATTCACATCATGAAGATGAGATATCTTTAAGATGTTAAGTTCACAACCCTTTTCTTTTCAAGCTTTAAATTTACTGAAATTCTAACCACTATCAAGAAAACGATTTCATGTAGCCATTGTATATTTATATAATTCAGAATTTTATACATATGTATTAAATTAACATTTAATAATAAGATGTACATTCCTTCATCCATCTTTTATGGTAGTTATCAATATCTTGCCTAAAAATATTAATCTACTGTGTTAATGCTTTTGATAATACTATATCATCCAAAAAATTAAATATGCATCCCTCTACACTCCTAAACAAAAGCTGAGATTCCAGTAGCCTTTTCAATGTCTTTTTTCAATACTCTCCTACATATTTAGGTGTTTCTACAATACTGGAGTATTTGACATTCCTGAAATATACCTGTTTTTCAAATCTCTTTTGAAACTCTGTCCATAGTGTGTTTCAGTCTCTTTTATTTTGCCTCAGTTCTGAAGTTTATTTAAAATTTGTTTTTCAAAAAATCTTTGAGAAAAATGACTTCTGGAATTATGGCTTGAGAAACCCAGAGGATCCTCACCAGTAAAATAATAACTGATGAGAATTAAAAAAATAAATCAACCAACAATTTGAATTTTTTTTGGAAAGTGTCTAAAGGGTATACAGCAAATGAAGAAAAATTTACTAAAGAAAATCTACTAATTCTCGGTAAGAAGAGTGTAAGTCTGTGGCACTTGGGCCAGGACCCCCCTCCACCCCACTAAGCTCAACACTATGGAAGCTACATTCTGGGTGTGTGACCAGGAAGAAGTGACTCCCTCTCCCGACAGAGCCCAGTCAAGGTCAGCATTAGCTCCCCAAAGGAGATTGGGTGCTGGCATTTCTCATCCCCCATGTTTTAGGATCTAAATTACAGGCAAAAGCAGCTGTGAATTCAGGGACTGCTTTCTCCAACCAGCTCCCACTCAGGGGATGGAAACTCCGCACCAGGCAGAGTAGGCCAATAGCCCTCACTTCAGCTTATTTATGGGATAAAGCTTCCATACCCAGAGAGGCAAGCTAGAGACTATTCTAGCACTACTCATCATAATATTGCTCATACAAGGGGGTGTTACTCTGAGAGAAATATGCCCCATCCCTGCAGAGGACAGAGGAAGGCCATAACAAAGGGAAGTCTAACACTCTCCCCAAGCCAGCTGACTTAATTTGAACAGAGTGTAGGGAAGTTCTAGCCTAAGTATGCTCTCAAAAACAACAGAGACATTTTGCGGGGCCAAGCTATTAGGAGGATGCTAGTAGGTAGCTCCATGTGAACAAACAATAAGCTAACATGTGGGCCAGTCGGCTTAATAGGGAGTACCCGAGAGAAAGACAGCTAAGAACAGCCCTCCTGAGAGCAGATTGAGCCTGAAACACTTACCTCAAAAACTACCAATTCTGCCCATATTAGGTGATCAACAATTCATGTTCATATGTCTTAGGGAAATAACTATGTATTTTCACCAATTTAACCATCACTTTCTGTATTTTTCTAAAATTATAATTGCATAATTGCCATTTCCTTACAATCGATAGATCTTTAACTTAGCCCTTTAATTGTATTTCTTCAGACAATATAACATAGATTGTATATGTGTCCAAATATACAAAGGGACATACATGTTGCATATCTAACATGTTAGATATGATTAGAAAAGTGTGAAAAGGATCTAAAATATATTGGGAGAATATTAGAAAAAATAAAAACTCATAAATCCAAAAGAGTTTTTGGATTATAGGCATGAAATATAATATTAAATAATTTAGGTTGAAAGAACATGTTTTTAATTTATATAAATGAAAGAGGTGACACTATTTTTATTAACAGTTGATGGTTTATAAATTGAAATTATGACTCATAGATGTTTTAGTTGTCTGGTTTATTTATATTTTTAATACTGGAGAAAGTGTTTTCCAGGAGAAATGATTTTAATCACATAGATATGCTATGTTTAGCAAAGAATTATATTATGGTTTTTATCTGACATACGACATCTGAAGACAAATCAGCAAAACCTCTGTTTCTCACTTTAGATGATTATATATAAATCTTAGTTCATATAGCTTCTGCTTATTATGGGATAGAAAAAATAAGTCAAACTACAGGAGGAATGAGATGTTCATTCTTAATATAAGAATATTTAAAAATATTCTTAAAAACATTCTTTAAAAATACTCTTTAAAAATAGAGATAGATTAAAGATGCTCATTCTTTGAGTTTAACAGTTCTTGTCATTCTTTCATAAATGTACAGTTAAATATAAAAAAATAGAGATAGCATATGGAATTACAACACAACAGCTATGTTTTTAAATCGGAAAATAAATAGTAAAATGCATTAATTCTTTCTCCTTTAACCATTTATTCAATCCAAAATCAGTACAATCACATTTGTCACTTTCCTGGTTCCTGTTCTGTTACTGACCTCAAACTCTATTTTACTTATATGTGAATATCCTTGTATCTCATGGGTGAAGACTGAGATATTCAGCATAAGATAAAGTGATAACACCTTGGAGACAAAAGTTAATACATCTTTTTACGAGCATGCAAAACAATGATATGAAAAGACAAAAGTATTCTATCTATTATGGTAGGAGTAAGTGATAAACCAATATTCTATTGTGTAGAGTCATAGTAAGGGCAGATATTTATTAGTGAAACTGCACAGCCTCTCCGTGTAGGCTGTTACGTACACCAGTCCACCTCCGTTCTTGCTTCCCTGCTGTTTGGGAGAATTGCTACTTCTCGATGCATACAGGGATTTCAAGAGCAAACGAAGAAAAGAACTTGGCCAGTACAACGAAGAGCACAGTATAAGATAATCATCCTATTTTGTGAAGGACACACAGTTGGGGTTACCGTTGATACAGATAGACAGTGGGAGAAAGAAATTCAGCTGAGCAGGGTTATCTGAAAATCACTCAGGCACTCACCCAGGTTTTCCTAGATGATGACCTATCTGGCACTTGTTTTCCCCATCTCCCAGAGAGAAGACTTTATTACCTAAGTTCAATTACTCACCGGAATGAGCAGGTCCCTCCTCCATTAGGGAAAATAGCATATTCTCTTAGTTCTCAACATCCTAGGCGAAGGATAGCTGGCTTTCCCAGACAAGTACCCTAAAAAGCCGACACGCTGATTCTAGACAACCTAGTGCCAAGTAGCCTGTACATTCATCACAAACAAGAGGCCTCATATTATTGGAGATATAAAGAGAAAGGGGTCTCACTACAGGAATTCAGACCTGCACTGTCCCAACAAAAGCCTGAACATAACACCCTTGTATTAGTTTTTCATGTTGCCCTGATTTACAAACTTAATGGCTTAAAACAACACCTATTCATTATCTCACAGTTTCCATTGGTCAAAAGACTGGGCACAGCTTAGCTGTGTTCTCTGCTCAGTGTTTCACAAGGCTGATACCCACGTGTCAACTGGGCTGCATTCCCATTTGGAGGCTTGACTAGGGAAAGATTCACTTCCAAGTTCCCTGGAGTTGTTGGCAGAATTCTTTTCTCTGTGCCTGAACTCCTAAAGATTGTACACAACACCACAACATGCTGTTTGCTTCTTTGTTGTTGTTGTTGTTGCTGTTGTTAGAGACAAGGTCTTGCCATGTTGCCCAGGCTGATATAGAACTCTTGGGCTCAAGCAATCCTTATACCTCAGCCTCCTTAGTAGCTGGAATCACAGACACGTGGCCATCATACCTGGCTCACTGTTTGCTTCTTCAAGACTGGTATTAAAGTGCCTCTGACCTCGGGAAGAGTCCATGCCCTCTTTGAAGGGTTTTAACCTGATTAAGTCAGGCCCAACCCGAATTCACTTTTTATTAACTCAAAATCAACTGATTTGGGACCTTCATTACATCTGAAAATACATTTACCTTTGCCCTAAAACATAACCTAATCACTGGAGCAACATTGTATTATACTCACAGTCCCCCACCCATACCCAAGTGGAAAGGATTATACAGACGGTAAACATAAGGGAACAAAAATCTTGGAGATCATCTTAGAAGTTGCCCTACTTTAGTGCTTTTCTGTATGTGATGGGCAGAGTAGGAGCACCCATGCTCTCTCTTCTCTAGTTGTCTTTTGTCTTATGTGTCTTCTTCTGCAATAAACTCTGTTTATTAACTTATTCATTGTAGAATTCAAACAGATACATGCATGAGAAATAGAGAGCCATATGGGCCTCATATTGTATGGCAAGTTGACAGCTTGCCCAACTAGGAGGTTCACAGAAGCTTCCTTCTTTGTTTCAAGAAGGGCGTGTGGTATATATGTATGTGTGTACTAACAATTATAATGTTTACACTATCTTTCTCAACTCCATCTTTCTTATACATTTGAGAGGTATTAAATATAATTCCTGCCTGTGTTTGCATACTCACTGCACTACTTACTAGTGGGGCAAGTTACTTAATTGCTCTGCGTCTGTTTATATGAAAGATGGAGATATAATATAGCCTTATTATATCTATAATATAGATATATAATATTCATGGTTTCACTCCCAGAATTTTTGTTACCCATGGCCAACCATGGTCTGAAAATAGGTGAGTACAGTACAATGAGATGCTTTGAGAAAGAGAAAAACACCACATTCACATAACTTTTATTATAGCATATTCTTATAATTGTTCAATTTTATTATTAACTATTGTTTTTAATACCTTAATAGGCCTAGTTTATAAATGCAACTTTATTATAGGTATGTATATATAGGAAAAATCACACCATTTATAGGATTCAGTAGTTTCCATGGTTTCAGGCATCCACTGGGGGTGTTAGAACGTATCCCTTATGGATAAGGGGCTGGGGGCTACCCTAGTACATTCCTCATATGGTGGTAATGAAACAAAATTGAATTGGTGTTTGTGTAAATGGAAATGTTCATATATTTTGGTGTTTCCATAGGTAGTTTGTTAGAAGAATTAAGAGGGAATACCTTTAGTTTTGCTAGCAGGATAATTTCAAACAGTAAATCTCAGACCTAAGTACCTGAAAATTACATGAACAGATAACAAGCTGGCTTTCTTGCATGGAACTTAAAGAATATTTTTAGATCCTCTTATAGATTTATTACTTCTCTGATTAAAAATAAACCTAAGATATGTGAAACAGGATATTATTTTTAGTATTTGACTCAGTAATATTGAAAATAATAATAAATGCCACACATTTTCAATAGATTAGTCATAGAAACACTTATTTGAGCTTGGTTGTTACCTAAGTATTTAAAATTGGTTATGAAGGAACATGAAAAAAAAATCTCAAACATACTGTCATGGAAAATCGAGATCAAAAGTAACTTTTCTGTGCAGAGTGCTAACTAGGATCTAGTAATTTAAAGATGTGATAAACACCTTTTGTGAGTAGCAATATATTTGTAATAGGCAATCTTTTATGTTTACTTTATGATCTATATTGTGCTTTTGACATATATCTTTGATACTACAAAATATATGTTACGTAATGATATTATGTCACTTTTTCAAATGAACAGACTTACCCTCAGTCATATTCCAAAATATCCGAAAGTAATAAAGGAATTATAGCTGCCACTTGAACCATGTGCTGTGACTCCAAATCTAAGGGATTTACTCTACACCATACTTCCTATACTACCTATTGAACGAAAAGGGCTGAGCCAATATCCTAATTCAAGTAAGATATCTGTGTTCCTAATTGTTTAACATACTATATTTAACTGAAATGATAGATATTTGGTAGCAATTATCCCCCCCCAATAAATACTAAGAACAGAGAATACTTTAGAAAATTATCTGTCTTATTTTTTTAAAAACTATGGGTATATGAAAATATGCTTGACATCACTAATCATCAGAGAAATGCAAATCAAAACTACAATGAGATATCATCTCACCCCAGTTAAAATGGCTTTTATCAAAAAGACAGGCAATAATGAATGCTGGTGAGGATGTAGAGAAAGGGGAACGCTTGTACACTGTTGGTGGGACTGTAAATTAGTACAGCCACTAAGGAGAACAGTATGAAGGTTCCTCAAAATACTAAAAATGGAACTATCATATGATCCAGCAATCTCAATGCTGGTTATATATTCAAAAGAAAGGAAATCACTATATCAAAGAGATACCTGCATCCCCATGTTTACTGCAGCACTATTCACAATAGCCAAGAGACAGAATCTACCTAATGGTCCATCAAAGGATGAATGGATGAAGAAAATGTGACCAGGCACAAAATGACAAATAACACATGTTCTCACTCATATGTGGGAGCTAAAGAAAATTGAGGTCATGGAGATAAAGAGTAGAATGATGGTTATCAGAGACTAAAAAGGGTAATTGGGGAAGGGGATAGAAAAGATAGTTAATAGGTACAAAAATACAATCACATAGAAGGAATAAGATCCAGTGTTCAGCATAACAATAGGATGACTTTAGTTAAGAATAATTTATTGTATATTTCAAAACACCTAAAAGAGTGGAATGGGATGTTCATGACACTAAGAAAAGATAAATACTTGAGGTGAAGGATACCCGAATTACCCTGATATGATCATTACACGTTATATACTTGTAACAAATTACCACATGCACCCCACAGACATATATACTATGTGCCCACAATAATTAAAAATAAATAAATAAATAAATGAAAATTCTAAGCAAGCTTCTTCAGAAACATAAAAATAAAGATAACTGAGAGGATCACAGGCCAAGTATGTCCAGTCTTTATGTGACTGCATGTACAGGTTTAGTAATTTTATTTAAAACTTAGGCGTTTTCTCTCTCCCAGAACATTGAGTAGATGAGTATTTTGTCCTTTTTACTCACAAATTGAGGAAGACATGAGTTCATTGTAATTATTTTCAAATAATGTTTAGTCTACACTAATAATTTTCAATATTGGAAAGCCTGAGGTCAATTTTAATTACTACTGACAGTTTTAAGTTTCAAATGTTATGTAAATGACCAAATAACCCCTGTGAATTAAAAAAAAAATTACTTAAAAAGAAAAAAAAATTCTATGAAACATAGAAATTGAAGTAAAACTTTTTAGCTAAACTAAAATGACCGTAATGCAGTTCTATGTCCTTTGCTTTATTTCAATACATCAAAATGTTTGTTTACCCAGACTCTGATCTTTATTCAAAATAACATTTTTCCATATTCCTTTACTTCTTCTAAGTAAATTTCACCTTTTTGTAAATTGTTTTTTATATAAAGAACCTTAATTTTTTCCTGTAATAATAGGTGTGTTTAGGAGAAAAAAACTGAAGCTATACAAGTATCTTTAACCCCAGAGCCTCATGGGTTAGTCAATAATGCAATTTTATGATATGGAAGAGAGATTCATGTGAGATTAGCAGCAATATATATTCATTAAAGATTGTTAAGGAAAGTATAGTTATTTCAAATTTGTATGCATATTGTTAGGAGAAAAAAACAGGAAGCTGTTTTAATTTGTTTTGTTGATGGGTGCATGAAACTTTTGTAATTAGAAGAGAAAAATAATGTTTAGTTTATTGAAAAAAAAGTTTGGTTTCCTTTAAACAGTTAAGAGAGTTAAATTAAAAAGTGATTTTTATATCTCGTGTCTTTTAATTAGTGCCTGTGCTATTACCAGAGAATTTAATAATCTCTTCAAAATTTTGGATCTTCCATTAAGAGTGACTTTAATTAACTACTTTTCATAAAAACTACTCAATGTGTCTTTCAAAATGTTATCACAGTTTATTTTAAATCTTTTGAATTTTATTTGACAGGCCTTCCAGACTAATCAGATAGTAGTCATTTGTCAGCCCCCAAATGTTTATGTATTTTATAGTAATGATTTTCAAGCCATATTTTTTCCATTCACATGTTCATGGTCTCAGTCTTCAACTTTCTTTAGACTACAATTGTCTTAAACATTCAACAGTATAAAAAATTGCTGGTACTTAAAGCCCTGCTAATGATGCTGCTACTATTACTACTACCAATAATACTAGAAAACAGTACATTTTCACTTTTACTCTGGCTATAATATGTGTCCATGTACATTTGAGCTGCACTGTCATATTTTATAACAGGCTATATGTTTGATTTTTTGAAGATGTTTCTATTAATAATGTTTTACATATGGGGAATTGTGTAATTTCCCACATTCACACAGGTAATATGTGGCTTCAGTAGTTGAATTTATTTATATAGTCTTTCATAGATTCTGGATTTTTTAACATACAGTTAGGAAGTTTTTTCCTATTCCTAGGATATTATCATGGAAATCACCTGTTTAGTGCTGTATATTTTGCTTTTTCAGTATTTGTATGATTCCATTTTTTAAAATTTAGATTCCTGATTCATTTGAGATTTGACTTTCTATACAGCATGACATGTGGATCCAATTGTATCTTCTTTCCCAAAGAACTGCCCAGTTGTCTCTCTCAACATCATGTATTTCTAGTTAATCATTTCTCCACTAATTTGAGGTACTGCTTTTATCCCCATGTTAAATTTCCATATCTAAATTTTCTACTATGTTTCAGTGTCTATTTATATTCCTGTAAATTACTATTTAAAATATAGAGGTTTTATCTAGCAGGGCTGTGTATCAGCCAGGATTCACTTTGAGAAGCAGAACTTTTACATGCAATGTTGCAGAGATTTGATGGCACAGAACTTTGAAAGATGGCTGAAAAGACTGTTAAGTCTTTTGTTTTTACATTTGATGCTGAACCTTGAAGAATGAAGGCAGGCAGTGAAAAAGGGAGGATGGATGTAAAGTGGGAGAGAGCAAGGTAAAATTGCAATAAACTGCAAACAAATTGGAGCCTGTGTTAGTCTCTCACCTCCAACTTTGATCATGTTGTTGTCCTGAGGGAAAAGTTGTCAAACCTCACCGTGGACCTAAATATGCATCCAGCTCAATTGTTGGGGAAGATGAAACAGCTTCAGGCAAGTTTCTGTATCATGCTGATGAGGTGAGCTGGCACATGAGTTTCAACATGCATGAGCTGAAACAGCACCTGGTGCTTCTTTACCAGCCTTCTCATTATGTAAAAGCAATATGAACGCTGCTTCATTTCCACCTTCCAAATCTCACACAAATATCTCTTAGGGCCTACCTTAGCCAGAAATGTATGGCGAAGGGAATTTAAGAAAACATAATTTAACAGAGCCAAGTGGATGTATAATTAAGTCACTACAATACATCTCTCACAAACTCAGCATCCAAACAGGACTGTTAAATCTACATGTAACTTCTAAATAAAGAAGATGATGGAGTCATGTTTCCACCAGACATGATGCAACTGTCTCACAAGCAACTGAAAATAAGCTTACTCTTTCCCTAAGATAAGATAATCAATGCCTTTCCTGCTTTTGGTTGATGTTCATTATTTTTCCACCTGAGTCATACTATCCTATTTCTAACTTAAATACTGAGATACAAAGTTAACTGCTATTGATAAGCTTTATTGTTATTGATTAGGAAATGGTAAGGGGAAAATTCTCATACACACATTGATACACAAGCAAATATATTCATATCAAAATAAGAAAGAATTATTCATAACCATTTCAGGTTTTGTTTCTTTAACTGCTCTCAGAGTTATGGCTGATATTTGTAACTACTTCCTCTCACTAGCCATTCCACATATCTTTGTTCTTAGAAAGCAGCTCAGTAAGCTGTGGTTCATTCCCTGCTGGAGCGACCCAAGCATTACGCTCTAGAGCAAGAGCCACATTCTAATCTGGTAATTGTGGTTTTCCATTGATTTCAATCACAGGACAGGAGAGTACTAAGTAGCACCCTAGGAGATTTTCTGCATTCCAGATATACTCCTCCTTACCCTTACTGCATGGTAGTAACCCCAATTATGCCTCAGTTTTCAAGATCAGTCACCAGTAGAGTAACCCTTTTCTTTGCCTGTTGATTGACTGACATGGATAAACTACAGTGTCAATGTGACAGACTTAACATCTCTGTGAATGGAACTCTTGCTATGGATCCTACTGGAAGCATCCTTGATTTGGAAACAAGTATTCTAGACCATCAGAATGCAAAGTTTCAGGAACAGGAAACAAACGTATTTCCCATTGATTACTAAGGATAACAGCAAGAAGAGTCACTCCAATTTCCACCTCTTCGCTTTCAGACCCATGAATCCTGGTTATGAGAGAAAGAGGATCATATCTTGGTCACTAAATTAGAGCATATGTCCCTGGGCACCAATGATCCAATTTTCCAAGCTGTTGACATCAAACTGTCACTTTTATTGAATCTTCAAAGTGCCATTCCATAATTCTATTGGGTAAGCTGCTTCAGGATGATGGAGAACGTTGTCAGACCAGTGAATTCCATGAGTATAAGAGCCCATTTTCATAATCCATTTGTTGTATAATGATTTACATTGTCAGAAGCAATGCTTTATACAGTACCATGAAAAGAAATAAGTCATTCTGTATATTTTCAAACAGTTGTTTTGACAGAAGAATTCCAGGAAAAAAAGGAAAATCCATATCCACAGCAGGTATCTATTTTAGTGAGAATAACTCTTTTAGTTCAGTTAAGAGAAAGTTACCATGATGGATGTGATCTGATATATCAACCTGCCATTAAGTATCTGCCTGATAGCCCTGGAAAACTCACAGTTTTGTTCTTTTTCCATGATTTTAGAAGGTAGGACACTCAGCAGTAACTATATCCTTATCAGTTTTGGTGAGTGGAAATGTGTTTCTTAGCCCATGTTCAACTTGTATCCCTGTCACTATGGAAACTTTGTTCATGAGACTTTTGGACATTGATAGAAATAGCTGAGAAAAAAAATTCTTGAAATTCACAGAGCAGGGCATCAGAGACTTCTATTAAAATCCTCCTTGGCTGGAGTTATCCTTTAGTGAGCATACACAGGCAACACAAGTATATTCACATTCTGCGCTCATTTGAAAGTTTTATTCACATACTTCTGAAATCATTGTTACGCATTTTCCAATCATGTTCTTTCCAAGTCTCTGACCATTTGCCACAGCTTACATATCAATATATATTGCTACATCTATTAATGTTTCCTTCCAGGCAGATGAACAACAAGTTTCACTGTTTTAAAATCTGCCACCAAGAGAATTTTTATTTACTGCTATTCTTTCTTCTTTTTTTGTATTTTTTTTCAGCATATTATGGGGATATAAATGTTTAGGTTACATATATTGCCTTTGCCCTACCGGAGTCAGAGCTTCAAGCATGTCCATCCCCCAGAGGGTGCACACCGCACCCATTAGGTGTAAATATACCCATCCCCTCCCCCCACCTGCCTGATACCCAATGAATGTTACTACTATATGTGCACCTAAGCGTTGATCAATTACTACCAATTTGATGGTGAGTATATGTGGTGCTTGTTTTCCCATTCTTGTGATACTTCACTTCACAAATGAATAAGATACTTCATTTACTCTTAAGAACAACCCTGAAGTTGGGCTGTAATGATGCAGTTCTTTACTTTTCGGTGATGCCATCATACTATGCAGAATCATGTATAACATAACCTATATGTTCTTACTCAACTTGCCAAATAAAATTCCCCATAATTACATATGGGAAGGTAGAGAAAGATAAAACAAGGTAACAGAGGTAAAATCCATGGATATTTAGGTCTTGCTCATGCAATTTATTGTCATCAGAATGCAGCAAATCCCTGTCTGTGTGTACTTCTTCCATTTGATTATGTGTTGTTGTTGTTGTTGTGCATGGTTAACTTTGTGGCTTGTTGGGTCAGACAACCCCCATTTCATGAATGGCAATTCAGTTGCCTAGTAGATTAGTAGCCTATGTTCAAGTTCTAGTAAAATCTGTAGAAAGCCAAAAACCATTTGCTTGTTTACTTTTTTTTTT
>RJWJ010034083.1:0-17477 GCA_004363605.1 Indri indri | reverse complement strand
ACACACACACACACAGCTGTGCTCACTCTCACACAAGCGCTTGCAGGCACCCTTCCCGACTGTCACAGCTCACCAATGAGAAAAAACAATACCTAACTGAGCAGTCTGGAGTCGTCGCAGGCTTATTCTTAAACCATCAAATACAGAATGGACTTGACACTTTTGCCACAATAAAAATAGACCAACACTGAGACAAGAACAGAAATTTAAATACACAGTTTTTGTTTTTTTGTTTTTTTTTTTTTTGAGACAGTCTCACTGTGTTGCCCTGGCTAGTGAGTGCCGTGGCGTCAGCCTAGCTCACAGCAACCTCAAACTCCTGGGCTCGAGGGATCCTTCTGCCTCAGCTCCCTGAGTAGCTGGGATTACAGGCATGCACCACCATGCCCAGCTAATTTTTTCTATATATTTTTAGTTGTCCAGATCATTTCTTTCTATTTTTTTTAGTAGAGATGGGGTCTCGCTCTTGTTCAGGCTGGTCTCAAACTCCTGAGCTCAAATGATCCGCCTGCCCTCGGCCTCCCAGAGTGCTAGGATTATAGGCATGAGCCACCAGGCCGGGCCCACAGTATTTTTTATAAGACAAAAAAATTAAACCAGAACTGGTTGGATTCTAAAGATTAGAATCTAAAGATTAGATTCCAGGCCAGGCACGGTGGCTCACCCCTGTAATCCCAGCACTCTGGGAGGCTGAGGCAGGAGGATCACTTGAGTAGAGTTCAAGACCAGCCTGAGAAAGAGCGAGATTCTGTCTCTACTAAAAAAATAGAAAAAAAAAATTAGCCGGGAAGCTAAAAATAGAAACAGAAAAAATCAGCCCAGTGTGGCGGTACACACCTGTAGTCCCAGCTACTCGGGAGGCTGAGGCAGGAGGATCCCTTGAGCCCAGGAGTTTGAGGCTGCTGTGAGCTAGGCTGATGCTACTGCACTCCAGCCTGGGCAACAGAACAAGACCCTGTCTCCAAAAAAAAAAAAAAAAAAAACCAACAAAATTAAGGTCTATATTTGAGCAAAAGCCAAAAAGGTCTCCCAGAGCAGTGGTCCCCAACTTTTTTGGCATTAGGGACCAGTACTGAGGAAGACAGTGGGGGTCAGAACCAGGGGGAGCTCAGGTGGTGATGCCAGCGATGGGAGCACTATAAATCTCTCCCACCACTCACCTCCTGTTGTGCACCTCCGTCTTCCTGAGTTTCATGGCGGGGGGGCGGGGGGACGCGTTGCGGAGCTCTTCAGCCAGGTCCCTAACAGGCCACAGACGGTTATGGGTCTGAGGCCCAGGGGGTGGGGACCCCAGTCCTAGAGGGCTCAATCTTTTTCAAACCATGACATCTTTAGATAAACATACAAATGTCACGCTCCTCTACAGTTTGTATTACAACAGTGAGTGATTTGATTTTCTAACTCTAAAATCGTATTGTAACAGGCCCTTTATCCATGGTTTCACTTTCCGGGGTTTCAGTTACCTGCAGTCAACTGAGGTACAAAAATAGGTTAGTACAATACAATAAAATTATTTTGAGAGAAAGGCCACATTCACATAACTTTTATTACAGTATATTGCTATAAAATTGTTCTATTTTAACAGTGGTTTTGTTGTAAATCTCCTACTGTAGCTAGCTTATAAATTAAACTTTACCATAGGAATGTACGTATAGGAAAAAACATGGTACATATATACAGATGGTCACCAACTTACTTACAATGGTTCAACTTAACAATTTTTCAACTTTAGGATGGCGCAAAAGCAATACGCATTCAGTAGAATACAACCATTCTATTCTTCTCTTTCAGTACAGTATTCAACAAATTACTTGATATTCAACACTTTACTATAAAATAGGCTTTGTGGCCAAGGACAGTGGCTCACGCCTCTAGTCCCAGCACTTTGGGAGGCTGAGGCAGGAGGATCACTTGAGCCCAGGAGTTTGAGGCTACGGTGAGCTATGATCGCACCACTGTCGCACCCAGGGCAACAAAGCAAGACTCTGTCTCGAAATATATATATACACCCACATATATATTTTAACTAACTATACACTGCCTATCCTTTCCCAATTAAGAGTCACTATATTCTACTCAAGAGAGGATGTACTCCATCTGAGGATGTACTTACTGACCCCTGAACTGTCGGGGGCAGCTGGGAGAGCCAAGTCCAGAGCTTCCCAGAAAGAGCTCTTGCAGATGGAAGCTTTAGTGAGTCATCGTCTTCTACTTGCAGCACAGATCTCCTCTTACCTAATCTCTTCCTCTAATCTAATCCTAATTTAACCTAATCCTTTTAGCTCCTCTACTAAATTTAAATTACAAGAATGAACTGAATGAATGAATCTATGCTGCCCTAAAAAACACAAAAATCTACAATGTGAAATGCATGAAAATAAGAGACTTCACAATAACAGTATCTATTCTGAATTTGTTTCCATCCTAAAAACTGTAAGCTACTGGCTAAAACAAAACCATTTATTTGCCTTTTGAGTGGTTTTATTGCAGATGTGCTTTCAGAACGAGGGAAAGGACAGAACCCCTTTGGGTGCTTTTTCCCCACAGCCCGCTCAAGAGTCCAGTGGGACTCTGTTTTGAAGTCAGCCACCTCTATGTACTTAGATCCTCTAACTCTGCAATAACCTAACCACACCACCTGTTTTGCGATCTGCACACATCCCTGGAGGAGCTGACGTAGCTCTTTTAGGAATCCAAAGAGGCCCATTGATAACCATAGCTGCACCTGAGGAAGAGATCTGACCAGCAGGCCGCGTCCCCAGCCCGCCGTTGGTGCCCACCCCTTGGCCAGGCAGATGGGCTCCTGGTCAGGGCTAGACAGTGCACTGGGTCAGAGACCACCACAGGCCCATCACTTCAGATGCAAATTTTAAGGACAAGACACTATAGAGAAGGGTACTACATGAAAATAGCAAACATTCTTTTTCCCAAAACAAGAGTGAGAAAATCCTAATGATGTAAATGGCTCTATTATAAGTCCTTGGTTGAGCAAGGAGAAAGGAAAAAACAGCTTCATTTGACTATGTGACTCAGAGAATACATAACAGGGAGTTGCGGGAGCACGGGTAAGAGATGCAAGTACAGACAGTATTAATTCTTTGGTGGGAAAAGCATTTTTTAGCTGAATATAAAAAATGTCAGCAGGCCGGGCACGGTGGCTCACGCCTGTAATCCTAGCACTCTGGGAGGCCGAGGCGGGAGGATTGCTTGGGCTCAGGAGTTCGAGACCAGCCTGAGCAAGAGCGAGACCCCATCTCTATTAAAAATAGAAAGAAACTGGCCAAACAACTAAATACAGAAAAAATTAGCTGGGCATGGTGGTGAATGCCTGTAGTCCCAGCTACCCGGGAGGCTGAGGCAGGAGGATCGCTTGAGCCCAGGAGTTTGAGGTTGCTGTGAGCTAGGCTGACGCCACGGCACTCTAGCCCAGGCGAGAGAGTGAGACTCTGTCTCAAAAAAAAAAAAAAAAAAAAAAGTCAGCAGATTAACATAATACCATAAGATTAAGTTTATGTATGTAAGTGCTAACCAATGGTATAATGTTCTTTCCTAACTAAAGAGAGGCAGTTAGAGAAAACATTTCATAGCGATCGGTTCTCTTAGGAGAGAGGAAAGGGGACTCTCACTGACCCTTTAAACCTCTCTACATCATGAGTTTCCCAAATGAGTACACATTTTTTAATGACTTAAATCCATACATAGATAAGACAACAGAAAGCAGTAACCATAAAAGAAAAAAACTGATAAACTGGACTTCATCAACATTTAAAAGGACTGATGTGTTACAAGACACTTTATTAAAATAAATTTAACCCACACATTGGGAAAACATATTTGCAACACATATATCTTGCAAAGGACTTGTATCCAAAATATAACTCCTACACCCAATAATAAAAAGACAAACACAATTTTTTAAATGAGCGAAAAGTCTTGGACAGACACTTCACAAAAACATGTACACAAAAGGCCCACAAGCATGTGAGTGCTCCTTATCAGGAGTCACCAGGGACATGCATGTAAAAACTATTAACAAGATGCCACCACACATCCACTAGAACGGCTCAGATGAGAGAGACAGGCACACCAGATGGCGGACGGGTGTGAGTAACCAGAACACTCACTCACTGCTGCTGGGCGTGAACCATGGTACAACCACTTTGGAAAATCAGCAGTTCTTCGAAAGTTAATCATACATCTACCCTATGAGCAATTCTACTCCTAGAAATTTACCCAAAAGAAGTGAAAATGCATGTTCACACACAGTTTGTGCAATGAGCAGCGCCCCAGCTGTGCGTGAAGAGGACACCGGCTATGTGGCACATTCACACAACAGGACACTGCCCAGGGAAAGAGACACACCACCCGTACACACTGCAACACAGCTGAATTTCAAAAATATTACGCTGAAAGACAGATGCTAGATGGAAAAAAATGCATAGCATATAATGTCATTTATGTGAAATTCCAGAATAGGAAGACTAAACCTGTGGTGACAGGTTGCTTGAAGCGGGGATAGCTGATGATTGGCAAGAGGCATGAAGGAACTTTCTGGGCTATACCTTGATATGAATTTGTCAAAACTGACTGAACAGTACACTTAAAACCTTAGCATTTTACTGTATGTAAATTATATCTCAATTTTAAAAAGTTTTAACATTTAATGCTGGATATATTCAGAAAATATTACTCTGATGCTAACTGACAGATGGTTACAAATGGTTTTCTTTTGAGAACACAATGAAATGGTGACATGTCACAGGCAGATTAAGGTGTCCCCTTCCCCCAAGATTCCCGGTATATATACACCTTCTCCCAGCGATTGTATCCAGCACTAAGGTAGCAACCACCATAAAGGCATTTTTTGTTTTCTGTTGTTTTTTTTTTTAAGACTAGTCAAGTGCAGCAGTGGGGAGGGGGGTTGAGTAGCAGAACAAGGAGTTCGATCTGCAACTGACGGTGAACAATCACGTGAGATAACTCACTACCTTCGGACCAGCCTGCAAAGGGATTTTGACCAAATAAACTGACCTTAAAATAGGGAAATTATCCAGGTGGGCCTGGCCTAATCACATGAGCCCTTAAATCTAGGCACTCAGGGTGACGGCGATTCTCCACTGCTGGTTTTGAAGATTCCGGCAAGCAGTGTGGGCAACTCTAGAAGCTCAGAGCGGCCCCCTGCTGACAGCCAGCTAGCAAGGAAAGGAGGACCCAGTCCTACCACCAAAAGAACCGAATTCTGTCACAACCAAAAGAGGTTGAAAGAACACTCCAAGCTCCACAGGCCACGGCCACAGGACTGCAGCCCCTGAGACCTGAGCAGAGTGCGCAGCTGAGCCTGCCAGGGTCCCTCACCACAGACACGGCGAGACAATAAACAGGGACTGGTTTAAGCTGCTAAGTTTGCAGTAATTTGTTATATGGTAAATAGAAAACTAAAATAAATATTATACTTAAAAGCTTCCAAACTTAATGATTTTTTAATTAAAAGGAATAGAAATTAATGAACCTTGAGGACACTATGCTACGTGAAATAAGCCAGTCACAAAAGGACAGATACTGTATGGCTCTACTCATCTAAAGTATCTAAAATAGTCAAAATCATAGAAACAGAGTAGAAAGGTGGTTACCAAGGGCTGGGTCGGGGAGGAGGCGGCGGCGGCGTTTAGTGGGTGCTGAGTCTCTGAGCTGCAAGCTTGAAGGAGTTCCAGAGAAGTGGCACTACTATGTATTAATATAAACATCCTTAACACTGAAGAATTGTACACTTACAAATGGTTAAAATGGTAAATCTTTTCAAAAAACGGAGGTAGGGCAAGGTCTTCCTAGGTTAAGGTAATTATAGGACTAAACTTAGCATTATCACAGGTCACGTGAAGCTGCAGCTTTAAGTTTTGCACGGTGGTAAGTTTTGCACAATGGTTCAAAGCTTTAACTGTGGAAGCAAAAAGAATGAGTTGGAACCCTGATTTCACAGCTGTGTAACTTTGGTTTGAATAACTTGTCCTCTTTAACCCCCAAATTCCTCGACAGTAAATGGAGGTGGTTACAGTACTTATTATTTTAGAGACGGGGTCTCACTATGTTGCCCAGGCTGGGCTTGACCCCTGGCCTTGAGAGATCCTCTGGCCTCGGCCTCCCCACTACAGGTGCAGGCCACCACGCCCAGCTTTATGTATTTATTTTATCTGGAACAGTGCTAACTTCACTCCTAAATTTCTACATTATGCAACTGAAGTCAGGGAACAATCCACGGTTTAAATTAAGATAACTGAGATATTTCAGACCCAAGAAAATAATATCTGCTCTACATATGCACATGGCTTCAAATGTCTGCTCTACTGATATTCACTTATCTGGTTTATTTTTTAAGTTCAGACAGCACAACAACCATATTCAAAAAGCATAGATTGGCCGGGCGCGGTGGCTCACGCCTGTAATCCTAGCATTCTGGGAGGCCGAGGCGGGCGGATCGTTCTGAGCTCAGGAGTTCGAGACCAGCCTGAGCAAGAGTGAGACCCCCGTCTCTACTAAAAATAGAAAGAAATCAATCGGACAACTAAAAATACATAGAAAAAATTAGCCGGGCATGGTGGCGCATGCCTGTAGTCCCAGCTACTCGGGAGGCTGAGGCAGAAAGATTGCTTGAGCCCAGGAGTTTGAGGTTGCTGTGAGCTAAGCTGACGCCACGGCACTCTAGCCTGGGCAACACAGTGAGACTCTGTCTCAAAAAAAAAGAAAAGCATAGATCCAAATTGCTTTCATCTGCCTCAAATAATTAGTTAAAACTAAAATAAAATCATAATTCACTTTTAATCCATGAGTATATTAACTAGGAGACTACAAGGCAGAACGATGAGGATGCCTTGGGAGGAAGAATGCAGGTCAGCTCTGAATTAGCCCTTGCCTTAGGAGGTAATACTCTCAGGAAAAGCATGAAAGGTCATTAGTAACCTCCTAGAAGCCAAATTCAATGGAGACTTTCAGTCCAACTCTTTCTTGGCCTCTTACTGACCTCCTCCTCTCCTCTCCGTTTCCCAGGGCACTTTCCTCCCAGGGCCGCTCTGCAGGTTCTACCAGGTGGACGTTAGGACCCCACTGGCTCCCAACACGATGCAGACTCGGGCCCAGCCTCAGCCTCTCTCTGGAGCTCCAGCCCTGCACCTCCACCTGCCCGCTAGTCCACCTGGCTGCCCGGCAAGCACTTCGGACTTAAGACATCCAAAAGCAAACTCACTTGCCCTGTCCGCCCATTTCCCCTGTCTTGGCGGGTGTCACCAGCCAGTGGGTCACCCAAGTTAGAGATGAAGAGGTCATTCTAGATGTATTCCTTCAACAAACATTTATTAAGTGCCCATTATGTGCCAAGCACTGACACTGAATGCAAGAGACAAAAATCCCTGCCCTTGTGCAGATTATGAGTGGAAGTGGAGACAGAGAATAAACAAAATAAAATGATTAAGTGAAATAATAGAGTACTTTAAGTAGTGAGGAGCGCTAAGGAGAAAAACCAGCAGGGCAGGGGCTAAGGAGCGTGCAGAGACAACATGCGATCACCAGATCATTAGCAGTTCAGTTCAAACCCCAGATGCGCCCAGGAGTGCTGCGGTAGGGCCACGCAGGAAGACGGGGAACGAGATGGGGGCAGGGTGCTCAGAGGACACTGGCAAACCTTAGCAGAGCAGTGCGAGGAGCTGCCTCGTGCTTTCGCAGGATCACTCAGACTGCAGACACCAGAGTCCTGCCCTGCCCCAATCTAACCAGCCCTTAACCGCCCCCCCCCCCCCCGTCCCACAACCCCACCCCCGCTAATCCAGCAGCTCTGCGGTTCTGCTGTCACTGCCCAGCCCAGAGGCTGGCACTCCCCACTTGGGGTTAAGGGCTCCTGACCAGGCTCATCCCAGTTCCCAGCACCTGCCACACCACTGCCTATGCTCCTCCTAAAATGTCACCTGGCTCCTCGGAATCCCCCAACCCTCCCTCAAACGTCGCGATGAAAGCAGCCTCCCAGGCGAGTTGGTCCAGGCCCTTCCCAACCTCACCTTTCCACTCCCACCCCCACTCCTTCCTCCGCCACAGCACAAGCCCAGGGCTTGTTTCCTCCCAAGAGACCACCAATCCCCCCGACACTTGGCCAATTTTACTTTTACTCGAGTCTCCTGTGAGGAATCACTTCCTCCAAGCGCTCACCATGCTCTGTAACCTGCCCCTGCCAGACTGTGAGCACCTACCGGAGGTGGCTTTCATCAACAGAGCGACTCCTTGGTCCAGCGCCTGCCAGCTGTTCTCAACCGACATTTAAGACCGTACTTTCATAATCCTAATTTTAGTCATTTTTACTCCATGTCCTGAAATTTGACACTTAAAGCTTCCCAAGTACTCGTGTTTAGGATATTACTGCTCTCTTCCTTGTTACATAAAATACTTGTTTCTTGCATTCCACTTATCTATTAAGAATGTTTCCAAATTATACAAATTCTACATTTCATTCAAGTTTTGACCTTTTATGTAAATATTTTAAAGATAGTTTATAGCCCTATACAGAAAGTTACACTTTTTTTTTTAACATTGTGAAACATGCTTAAGAATGTACAAAGTTGTTTTTGTTTTTTTTTTTGAGACAGAGTCTCACTCTGTTGCCCTGGCTAGAATGCCGTGGTGTCAGTCTAGCTCACAGCAACCTCAAATTCCTGGGCTCAAGCAATCCTCCTGCCTCAGCCTCCCAGGAGCTGGGACTATAGGCATGTGCCACCATGCCCGGCTAATTTTTTTTCTATATATTTTTAGCTGTCTGGCTAATTTCTTCCTATTTTTAGTGGAGACGGGGTCTTGCTCTTGCTCAGGCTGGTCTTGAATTCCTGACCTCGAGCAATCCTCCCGCCTCGCCCTCCCAGAGTGCTAGGATTATAGGTGTGAGCCACCACACCCAGCCAGAATGTACAAAGTTTTAAGGCTGGGTGTGGTGGCTCAGGCCTGTAATCCTAGCACTCTGTAATCCTAGCACTCTGGGAGGCTGAGGTGGGGAAGATCTCTCAAGGTCAGGAGACCAGCCTCAGCAAGAGCAAGACCCCATCTCTACCAAAAAAATACAAAGAAATTAGCCAGACAACTAAAAATATTAAAAAAAATTAGCTGGGCATGTTCGTGCACCCCTGTAGTCCCAGCTACTTGGGGAGGCTGAGGCAGGAGGATTGCTTAGCCCAGGAGTTTGAGGTTCCTGTGAGCTAGACTGAGGCCACGGCACTCTAGCCTGGGTGACAGAGGGAGACTCTGTCTCCAAAAAAAAAAAAAAAAAAAATGTAAATTTTTTTTTAATGTATAAACTGCAGTGTTTATTTATTATGAAAAAAAGATACTGTGTGCCTCTTCCCAGTGGCATTCCCTTCCTCCCTGGGGGAGATCAACACTGTCCTGATTCCCATGCATGTGTTTCTGCCTTTCCAATGCATTGTCTGCCGTGCTTTTGTAAGACCCTGCCAAGCTAGGGGAATAGCTGAGGCTGCAATGAGGTTACCACCCGGATCCTCCACACCACTCAGTACCACCACAGGGCTGCCAGACTCAACTGCAACATGATGTTGCATTCTTTGATGACTTGGAGAAACCAGCTTGTCAGAGTGCCTTCCCTCCCCATATAACTCCACACAATCTGAAATGTTTAGTATCTAGCATCATTGTATTCTTACACTTAGGAAACAGAACAATGAGTCAAATTTCCCACCATAACAGAAGTTTGTTGCCAGTCTCTGGAAGTAAATCCGTAACTATGATACAATTAGGGGACTTAGGAAGGTTGTTCCAATTTCCTAATGGGTTTTTCACTGAGCTATTACAATGTATTCCAAGCGGATTCTGATCAATGGCTTAGTCATGCTGTACAAAAAAAAAAGCCCTGGAATTCAACTAATGCAAAAATTCCAAGATCCAACTGCCCTTTTATATAGCACTTTAAATGGCATATCTCAAATTTTTTGTTCTCATACTTTTTAAAAACATCATTTTTGCAAATACTCCTTATCAAGTGCTTAATATGTAAATTCTTAAATGCATCTAAACAATAAAACGATAACAGGCAGCAAAAATTCTAACACAAATATACCCAGAAATGACCTGCAAACCCAAGTTACAAAACCATCCACTCAACCACGCATTAATTGTACTTTTTTAACGCTTTATTTTAATTTTTTAAGGAAAAGGGTGCACCGTATTTTTACACTGAAAAAGCTCTCCAGGACGGAGCGCTGCAAGTTTAGTTGGAACAACGCCAGCTTAGGTGAACAGGGTTGCCCGAAACCGCATCCGGCTACTGACAGAAAGGGATTGCCAAGGGGGCGAGGTGCAGCCGGCCCCTCAGGAGGGGCCGCGAGGATGACAGGCGCGTCCGCTCAGGGCGGTGCCGCGGGAGAGGGCGGCGGCCGGAAGGAAGCGGGAGGAATCGGACAAAGCCAGCGCGCCCGGCCACCGGCCTCCCGCCCGCCGCGTTCCCGGGGGTGGCCACATCCCCGTCGCGCGGCTCCCGGTCCGCAGCTGTTCCCGGGGACGGCCGCCCCCGCCCGCAGCAGGGCCGAGCAGAGGGCGAGGGGCCCGGGCGGAGACGGGACGAGGGGACACAGATGGGGAAGGAGCCTTGGACTGGGGACAGGGACCTAAACCTAGAGGGGGAACACAGACGGGGAGGGAGCCGCGGCTCAGGGCGGGGGACCCAGGGCCCGGGAAGGGGCCGGGGACAGGGACATCAACCTAGGGTGGGGACATGGATGGCGAGGAAGCCCCGGGCCGGGGACAGGGACCGGAACCTAGAAGGGGGACATGGATGGAGAGGGAGCTTCGAGCTGGGGACAGGGACCGGAACCTAGAGTGGGGACATGGATGGAGAGGGAGCCTGGGGCCGGGGACAGGGACCGGAACCTAGAAAGGGGACATGGATGGCGAGGGAGCTTCGACCTGGGGACAGGGACCTGACCCTAGAGGGGTGGACATGGATGGAGAGGGAGCCGCGGCCCAGGGCTGGGGACCCGGAGACGGGGAGGGGCCGGGAACAGGGACCTGAACCTGCAGGGGACGCGGATGGGAGCCATGAACTGGGGCAGGAACCGGGCTGGGGACCTGGACTAGGGACGGACCGACACCGGGACCTGAGCAGGACCGGGCCGTGCAGGAAGGGGCCGGGGCCGGGCCGAGCCCGGGCGGGGACTCACCGTCCAGCTACTGCGGGGCCGCGCTGTCTCGCGCTGTCAGCACCGGGAGGCGCCGCCGTGCGCGTGCGCGGAGCAGCGGCTGCGCGCCGGGCCCGCAGCCTCGGCCGCCTCAGGCGCGGCGCTGCGGTCACGAGTGAGTGGCGCCGGCGCGGCCGCCCCGCAGCATGCTCGGCCGCCCGCGCGCTGTCCCCTGGGCTCCTCCTCGCGGTCGCAGCTCCGCCGCCCGTGCCGCTCCCGCCGCCGAAAATGGCGTCTCCGCGTCGCTCCCGCCGCGCCCCGCCCCGCCGCGCCCCACAATGCCGCGCGCCGCATGACGTCACCGGCGTCTTCGCGCAGCCCGGGCCGGGCGCTGGGATCCGGGGAAACTGAGGCGGGGGGGGGCTCCCGGCAAACGCCGGGCGAGCTGGGGCCGGGAGGGCAGGGCGGCGTTTGGGTATCGAGTGGGCGGTCTCGGGGAGGTGGGCGGTGGGCGCAGGGCTCCGCGGGCCTCGCGGCTGGCGGGCGGGGTGCTGGCCCGGGGTGGCAGTCCGTGAGGGGGCGGGCCGGGCTAGCGGACGCGGCTGCCCCGCCCCGTCCCACCCCCAGGCTCTTATGCTTTGCAAGGAGGGCTGTCGTAAGCCCCCTAGAAAGGAGGGACCCTGGCCTGGGAGGCTCAGCCTGAGGCCAGCAGGCCTTTCTCTTCTGCAGGAAAATCTACATCCTCTCGTCAGGACCCTGGCCCCCCACCCCACGCCCTGCCCTCTTTGTTCCCTCTCCTCCAGAATCAGAGCTCAAGGGAGCTTGGCAGGCGCTCCCCCCCGGACACAACCTGCATCTCACAACCTGCGGGTAATCGGGAAGAGTCAGGGTGCTGGCAAGGGAGGAGACGCCCACCCTCCGCGTGGGACCCCATGGCCGGCACCAGCCCCTCCCCCTGCCCGCAGGGCCTTGACCTCCAGCCCAGGCCTGAAGGGCAGTGCTTCCAGGTCAGAGAGGCACCTGGGTCTCCTGCTGCGTGCCAGCTCTGCAGGCCTGACTCAGCAGCTGATTCAGTGGGCAAGGCCAGCTTTCTTTGCCTGCCACCAGCTTGGGGAACCCTCCAAGTGCCTGGAGACGTTTCAAGTGCAGGACCCCGGTGGCTTTATTTAACTTGGAAGCGCACCTGGGCCAGTCCCCCCACCCTGTCTTGTGAACTGTCCTCTTCCACTGGTTGAACCCTGCAGTTGCACCTGCAGTCCCCAGGGAAACAAGTGCTCCCCGTCACCAGGAGGTCCGGTTACTTTGATTTCATTCCTAAGTACAAAGGCGGGATAACAAAGGGGTGCTCCCTCGCATGACACAGCAGTTAGGGTTGGCCGGAGGCAGAAGTAGGGGGTCAGAGCCAGACAAACCCCCTGCAAGCCTCCATTAGTATTCCAGCCAAACTGCTGCTCAGATGTCACTGGCTCCTCACGAACCACCATTGGGCTGGGCGTCCACCAGCTCACTGCGAGGTGCTGTGGCAAAGGCTCATTTCTTTCTGTGCCTCTGGGCTCAGTAACTGTCCCCTCTGCTCACCCATCACCCCAACAAGAAACCCAGGATGCCCGTGCCCCCTCCCTTATGCCCCAGTTCCTAAGGATAGCCAAGAGTCAGCTTCTACAACATTCCTCCAATCCAGCCCACTGCCACCACTTTTTCCGGCTTTATCACCTCCTTATTTTTTCCCTCAACAAATACTTGGGGAGCTCCTGTGAGGATGATAAGAACCAAGGAAGGATACATTGGTCAACTGGAAAGATAAGATCCCTGCTCTCCAGGAGTTCACATTCTAGTGAAGAGAGACAGGCCATAAACATATCAAGGAAATAACTGCTCTTGCAGGGAATTAAAGTGAGATGAAGTAACAGAGGCTAGGAGGTCAGGGGTGAACTAGAGAAGGCATCAAGGGTGCAAAGCCAGCAAAAGAGTACTCCAGGGCCGAGTCTGCTGGCAGGAGTGAGCCTAAAGTGTTGGGGGAAGAGAAGCGGCCAGTTCCCCCACCAAGCCTGCCATGCATCACTCTTGGGGCAACTCTAAACTCGCCGGGTCTGCCAGGCCCCCAGGACCTGGTGCTGCTGACCTCCAGGTTCTCCTCTCTCCCGAACACCCTTAGCCATCCCGAGTTCACCTTGATCTCTCACAGCCCCATGCCCCTGTGCATAGTGTCCACCCTGCCTAGAATGTTCTCCCTCCCCCTTGTCTCTGTACTCCAGGACTCAGCCAGGCATCGATTCCTGCAGGGCCTTCCCTCACAGCGCCAGCCTGGGTCAAGGCCTTGAGCTCCCACCTGTCCCTTCCACTGATGTGCACTGTGTGGTCAGTTGACACAGCCGCCTCCCCCTCAGCCCGTGAGCACTAGAACAGGAGGGGCCCGCGTCCTTATCCCCACAGCCCTGCCCAGCACCTGACTCAGCTGCAGGGCACTGAGCAAACATGTGCAAGAGAGAGGAAGGGCAGGCCAGCCCTTCTTGGCTTCCTTGGCACAGAGCTGCTCCTCTCGCCACCACCCCTGGGGGAGCAGACACGAAGGGTCCCCTTGAGTCCTTGACTTCTGCCGTGATCCTCAGGAGTTCCTGCCAGTCTTGGAGCCATTAGGAGCTGTGGGTAGGCCCCCGAGGTGCTGCCCAGGATCAAAAGACTTGGACACTCTGCTCTATACGCCCTGAATATCCGGCAGCTGGCGGGTGCCCACAGGATGCCTGCCCAGCCACAGGCCTGGAGCGCAGGGATTTCCCAGTCATCCTCCCCTAGAGCCCCAGTCAGAGACTAACAAGCACCCACCCTGGCTGAGTCACCCTGAGCATCCTCCGTCCCTTTCAATCCTCTGAGCCTCACAGCAACTGAGAGGGGTACTGCCTTGCCGTTTCCATTTTACAGATGCCGCAGCCAAGGCCCTGCAAGTTGCACGGTTTGCTTGCTGCCCGCCCCCCCCAGAAGAAATGTCATTCAGCTTTAGGAATCAAAATGGAGTCCCTCCAGGCTTCCCGTGCAGGCTCCAGCAGAGCCAAGGAGCTCATGTCTGGCGGCAGCTGTGCCTTCGCAGGGGGGAATCCCCAGCAGGGCTACGCAAGGGCAGCAAACCCATTGTCTGTCCTTCCCCGTGGGCTTAGAGGGACAGGGCTCCTGGGAAGCAAACACGGCTGGGAGTTGTCTGGAAGGAACATGAAACACTGTTTATGCGGGGCCTGGTGGCCCCTGAGCATCCCTGTGGCCAACAGACTGGGGGAGAGTAAGTCAGGGTCCTAGAGGGGGTGGGCTGTGCCTGAGGGGAGCAGCAGGAGACCCTCCTCCAGGCCTGCCCTGCACCCTCCCCGCCACCCCCAACCATGTGGCAGGACTAGGGCTTCCTCCAGCAGACGTCAGAGCAGGGTGCGGGCTCTCTCCTTGCTCCCTGGAGACTTGCTCCGGCTCTTCCTGTGGGGAAAGGCAGCCTGTGTGTGAGCCGTGTCCTCCTCTCGGCCTGTCTCTGTCCCTCTCCCTTTCCCTAGTCCTCTGCCTTTATCTGTGTTCATCTCCTTCCTGCTTCTGAGCCTTTCACTCCCCTGCTCCGAAACCTAGAGAGATGAACGGGAACAGACAGCCTGGAAATCTAAACAGGCCGTGGCTGTGTCTGAGCTCCAGGTCTGGAGGCATCTGCAGGCCCATCTGAAGCTGTGGCTGAGATCCCTGGTGGAGGAGTGAAAACGTCCCTGCGCATCCGTGGACTCAGGGAATAGAGCCCCTGCAATCTGCCAGGCAGCCGCCATGAGAGATGAGCCCGGAGCCCACAGTTGCACACGCATTCTGTTCCCAGTGTTGACTGAGAACTTGCAGTGGCGGGGCAAGGCTGGGCAGCAGACAGCCTGCAGGAGCTGAGACAGGCCTGGAGATGGTGCAGGGGACCTCTATGCCCCCCAGGGATGGGGGGACAGTCACACGGTAGATGTAAAGGATCCAGCAGGTGGAGGAACCGCAGGAAGCAAAGTAGAGTGCCCCAAAGGGAACAAACCACACAGCCTCGTTTGTCCCAAGTGGAGAGAGGAACAGGAAGTTGCTACATTTGTAAGCATTCGTCTCTTTACTGTAAATGTCTGTGGATGTCTGTCTTTGGGGGCAGCCTTTTGGAAGAGACAAGGAGGCTGGGACTTGCCTTTGATCCTGGGGAGCCTGCAGTCCAGGGGGGAGCCTGCAGTCCAGGGGGCAGCCTCGTCCTGAGTGCCTGAAGAAGGGGGAAAGAGAGCGGAGCAAGAGGGGAGAGGAGGGGAGGAAGGGTGGGAGGTGGCGTGAAGCCCGTCCTGGGCTGGGCGGCAGTACTGGAGCCTGGTGCCCATCCTCAGGCCAGGGGGTGACCTGGAGGGAGGTCGACGGAAGCACAGGCTGAGGGCGGGACAGGCTGGCTTCGTCTGGGGCCTGGGCACAAGTCACCAGGGAGGGGCGGCCTGGCATCCGGACCAGGCTAATCTGGGCTCGGTCCTGCCTTGCTCTGGCCACAGGTCACACCCTCTGGTTTCAGGCTTCTATTCTGAAAATGGAATTGCTCTGATTTCCAGGCTGTTTTTTCTTTAAAGAGCTAGAGCTGCCCAACCCACAGCCCCAGGGACTGCTTCCTCTGGAACAGAGGGGAAAGGGCAGGGCTTTGGATCAGAAAGAGCTGGGGGTGAGGGCGAGGGGACTCTGCAGGGAAGCCCACCCCTCTGTCTGTCTCTGTCCCAGGCACGCTGTTTCCTCCTTGGAATGCCAGGGAACGAGGCCTGGATGCGGTCTGGTGAACCCCACCCACGCTCCCGCAGGACTGCCCAGGGGCCTCAGAGAGAACGGAGCCTGGGTGCTCCCAGGGCCAGCGGGCCACCGTGACCGCTCAGTCACACCTTCTCCCACGTTGCGGATCCTGCTTGGCAAGCCCGGGTCATGGGAGCTGGTCTGCTCACGTGGCCCTGGTGACCCAGGCCACAGCATTCATGTCCCGACCACCCCCTTGCACAGACTGGCCGGCAGTGTCCTGACACCGCTGGAGTGAGCCTGCGGCTGGCCACCATGCTGGAGAGCCGCCTGGGGAGGCCCAGAGGCCCAGTCAGCCCGGCCACCCGGAGCCCTACTTCCCAGCCAGCCCATGGAGGTTCCTGGCGTGAGGGACACTGACTTGGAGGCCCCTGGGCCCAGGACGCTACAGACCAGGACTGCTGCCCAGGGAGGACGGAGGGCAGCATCTCTCCACGCAGAGCCCGGGCTGGCCGTGTGCACCCCGTACGTTCACCACACGCTCCTTGGGCCACAGGTGTCCCCAGACTTCAGCCAGATGCTAAGGATGACAGTATTCCAGGTGACCAGGCCCTACGCATTGTGTCTCAAGGAATCGCAAGATATCTTGGGGAGGTGCTGGACTCCCAATATGTGGCCTGGAGACTTGACCGGTTTTATGTGGTTAAAAAGTTTTGCCAGAAACTGGGCCGTGGGAAGACGTCTACGCTATCCAGATTATTTCAGTTTGGTTTGATGAGCACAGAGAGAGGAGACAGCGGGGCTGTAGGGTCAGGGACACATCATGAAAAACTGAGATTCCACATTGGGGATTTTCCCCAAAAATTTTATTTGAAAATACTCACATTGACAGAAGAGCTGACAAACCCGTACGGTGAACATCCGCGTGCCCACCACCGAGACCCCACCACCAACATGCGGCCCCACTTGCGTTAGCCCATCTCTGCACCCGCTGTCCCCCAGCCCACGTTCCCTTAATGCGTTTCAAAGGACACCTCGAACATCAGTGCACTTAACCCGCAAATGCTCCAGCGCTCATGGCATTAACGGAGCCCAATAGTTGTTTGTTTTGGGGAACGTTTACATGCGGTGAAATGCACGAATCTTAAGGATACCATTCAAAGAGTTTTGTTTTATATTATATTTACCTTTATTTCAGGGACTAAACGTTTTTTTTTTTTTTCTTTTTTTTTTTTGAGACAGAGTCTCACTTTGTTGCCCAGGCTAGAGTGCCGTGGCGTCAGCCTAGCTCACAGCAACCTCGAAGTCCTGGGCTTAAAGCGATCCTCCTGCCTCAGCCTCCCGAGTAGCTGGGACTACAGGCACATGCCACTATGCCCGGCTAATTTTTTCTGTATACATATTTTTAGTTGTCCAGATAATCTCTTTCTATTTTTAGTAGAGACGAGGTCTCACTCTTGCTCAGGCTGGTCTCGAACTCCTGACCTTGAGCGATGCACCCACCTCGGCCTCCCAGAGTGCTAGGATTACAGGCATGAGCCACCACACCCGGCCTATTTTTTTTTTTTTCTTTTTTTTTTT
>RJWJ010034082.1:0-17481 GCA_004363605.1 Indri indri | reverse complement strand
TGGCATTAGGGTTGGTCTTGAACCCTAGTCTGCAAGAGCTGGCCAGGCATTGGTATGGACCTGACACCAAGGTCATCTGTGATGGACCTATATCCTGAGTTCACAGTGGCTATATTGGATCCTGTGTCTACAGGGGTGGTGTTCAATCCTCAGTCCATGGGGTGAAACCTGGCACTGGGATCTACTGGGTTAGGTATGTATCCTGGGCCTGTGGAAACAGGCCTCAACCCTGGATCCACTAGGATTCGCCTGGTACTGGGTGAACTTGGAGACTGCATCCATATGGGGCAGCCTGAATGCTCTGTCCATAGGTGTTTACTTGATGATTAGGGCTATGGTAGTCAGCTAGGTGCTGGGGTAAGCCTGAAACCTGTGACCATGAGGGTTCACCAAGTGTTGGTGTTGTTCTAGAGCCTGGATCCACTGGGGTTGGACAGATACTGGAAGAAACCTTAGGCTGCTGGAGCTGACCTGGCACTGAGGATAGTCCAGAGCCTAGCACCACTGAGGTTGGCCCTGGTGGTTGGTTGGCCCAGAGTTTGAGTTAGCTGCACAGGCCTGGAACCTGTGGCTGTGGGATTACTCTTGGCCTGGAGTCAGGCCTGGAGGCTCAGTCTTTAGGTAATGGCCTATAGTCTGGGGCCATGGAGGACTACGTGGCACTGGGTCTTACTGGGATGGGCCTAGTTTTGGGGTCCAAGGCAAAATCCAGTGCTCAATTCCCTCTCCTCCCATCCAGAGGTTGGGGTAGGGGTGATACAGGTAATGTAAAACTGCCTTTCTTAAACTTGTCAAGTTGTTTTTTCTTATTTCTGTGCTAGATCCAGGTGCCGTAATTTCTTACCAGGTTTTCTTAACTCTTGTAAAGATATTTTCGCATATGGACAGTTGTTCAAATTGATGTTCTGTGAGGAATGAGTGCTGGAGAGTACTAGTCAACCATCTTGATAACTTCCATCCCTAAAAAAACTAATTTTTTACAAAAATTAAGGTAGTACTTTCAACTTTAATTAAAATAATTATTTGCATTATATGGCTATTTGCTTTTAGCAAATTCCAATGACTACGAATAAATATATAGTATGAACATTTTAGAATTTCTAACTAAAAATAAAAAACAAAAGTAGAAAATAGATCCATTTCTAATAACAGAATATATATATATATGTTTACAGTAAATTTCTTTCATAATCAAAATAATGCTTTACTCATATTGTCTGTGTACATTATTATATAGGTGGATAAACAGCATTGCTCAACATTATGTGTCTGCATATAATTTAAATTAGCTTAAATGTATATACAGGCTCATTTTTGCAACAATGACTGATTATGCCAGATTTTCAAAAATAAACATAAAATTTTTATATTAACAACGGAAGGCTATACTAGAATTTTATGTGCTGTGTCACAAATTCTGAAACAATTCATTAGAGAAACTATTCCAAGTAAACAAGTATAACCATGTCTTGTAGCGAAAGAAGCATAGCATGTGTAACAAAAAAAGTACAATTATAAAATACTGTGACAAAGTGATTATCAAAAATATCAGTCATATCAGTGTGAATGGGCTTAATGTACTTAATAAAAGAAGGACATTTTCATTTTGACACACAAAACAAGTCCAAACTACATGCTGTTAAAAAGACAAATAAATCAAAATAAAGTTAAAATTAAAGAGATGAACAAGATAGACAAATAGAAAGAGACAGAGATAGAAACAATGATACAGACAGAGAGAAGGTATGGTGAACCGTTTTAATACTAAAAGAGACAATTCAAAGGGAAGATGTACTGTTCATTTTTATGTGCCAAATTACACAGCAAAACCCATTATGAAGTAAATGCTACAGAATGAGAGACATGTAGATAGAAACACAATAATAATAGGATAATTTAATATACTACCTACATTACAAGATGGATGAACTGGACAAAAAGAAATAAGTTAAGAAATAAAATCTTAAATAACGTAATCAGTTAGGTAGACTGTATTGCTCTATTTTGAATGCTACACCCAGATCATAGTAAATATACCTTCTTCTCCAATGCTCATGACACATTTACAAGAAGTGATAATATGTTTAGTCACAAAGAAAATATCAGTACTTTCCATGAAATCAAAATACTATAAAGCTAGAAATTACTAACAGAAACAAAAAGCAGAAAATCCTGTATTTGCCAAGGTTCTCCAGGGAAATAAAAGCCATAGGAGAAATACACACACACGCGCGCGCGCGCGCGCACACACACACACACACACACACACACACACTGTCTTTGGGATACTACATTTTAAATATGTATCATAAAAGATAAAATTTGCCATCCAAAAGAAACAGAGAGGAAGGAAATTGATTTATGAACATTTTCGAGGAACAACTTGTTTCTTTCCTTGAGAAATGACTTTGTAGTAGGTATTTCTCCTTCTTATTCTAACAATACTGTTATCAAATGTGTACCATTCACCTTTATTTAAACAGAACACACAAGGAAGTTGCTTTGTTTATCAGGAAAGACACAGAACAAATAAATATTTCTACCTCTGCTTAAACTTTGAATCTCTGGTGAACAGCCTGCTCATTTCTTGAGTGAGCATGTTGCAGTAGTATGAATACCACTGGAGTGAGTCTGACATTTGGTTGATAAGATATGCTTAAAATATATTTACAGAAATTCTGTTTAGCTAATATATAGCTCTTCATGCCCTTTATCAATTTCAAACACACTTGGTTTCCTCATGCATAAAACTTACTGAAATGTTTGCCAAGTAAAGCAATTCTAAATAGGAATGAAAATAGGTAAAGAATACTATAACTGATCAGTTCCCCATAGAGCTGAGATAAAGCAAACAATCAAAGACAAGATAATAAGTTCTTGTTTTATTCATCTACATTTATTTTACAGCAAGTGTCATATGCAAATATACACCATTAACATCATCTTTTTTGACACAATGGTTTATATGTTTTTGTAGCTATTGCCTCCTTAGTGTTTCATAATTCTATTCCCTAAGCTCTCAAGAACCAACTATAAAAAGTATTTCTCTCTCTGCAGCGTATTATCTCTTCATTTATGAAAGCATTAAGACACATGGAGAACGTTTTTTTGTGCTAGAGTTGTGGTTTTTTAAGAATTCATATTCATAAAGTATAGTGTTACATATTAATAGACAATTAAGTTCTAGTTCATGTACAACATGTACATGCTAAAATTCAAGATGTGTATACTGAGTTGTCATGTAGTAAATTCTGGACAGGTTTTATCTTTAAGATGTAAAGTAAGTTTTAGGTTTTAAATATGTATTTCTTGTATGAAGTACAGCCATTATATTTCCACACTTGAATTACAGTAACAGAATAGACTAATTTTTGTTTTGAAAAGTAAAATTTATTTTATTAAATTTAGAAAAAATTTACAGAGCATTGGTATTGGTTTTGCAATACATCCATGTATATATACATACATAGTTTAAAACAACACTGTTAATATCGCCCTCTAGTTAATTAAAATTTGAAGTCAAATATGAAAAGTTGGGACTGCTTTTGTAAACTATGTACTCTGATCAAAGAATAATTTTAAAGTGTTAACAATTATCTTTTTCCTAAACATCGAAACCCAAAGATTCAATATGTGGAATTAAACAGCAAAGCTATGAAAGCCTTTGCAAAATTTTCTTATTTCCTGATACAGAATCACTATTTTGAGCTTGTCTTAACTGACTGTTCTGCTGACCACATTATTATTCCAATATCTAGAAATAATATCTCTCCTCATAAACTTTGAATAGTCATAGCTGTACTTAGGCCAGGATTACGGATGTAGAGTTATATTATTTTCCTTCATTTTTGAAATCCATATTACATCTACATGTTCTTATTTTCACTGAATTAATCTTATGTAATTTTTGTTGTTTTCCTAATAACTCAGTGATATGATATGTAATTTTAATTTGGAATATATACTGACAGTGAGTCACTGCTCACTCCTTGCAGGCCCAGGCTTATTGTGTATCAGAATGATGATATCAAGAATGATGAAGATCCTAGAGTGAGATTCCTAAAATATTAAGTTGGCTAAGAAAATAGCTATTTCACTAAATTTTAGAGTTTTAGAGTAGTTGGAGTGACAATATTAACTATGATTGTCTATCTACAGATATTCATCAATGATAACATTTTATGTAATGTGATAGTGTACCATTTGAAGATACGTTCCAGAGCAACTTTTACAACGTTTTTTATGGCCTCTTTGATGTTTCTTCTTTAATAGGTTATAATAAAACTTTTGTCACAAGTTAATTGTAACCCATGACATGGACAATTTCAACTGAACCTTGTAAAGAAAAAAAAAATAGAGGATTTTTTTTATCTTCCAGGCTCATTACACAGAAGAAACTGTGCTATATGTCTCTCCAATTTCTCTCTGTGTCTCTCAATCATAATGCCTCTTTTAGACTTGAGTATTTATTAAATATAATGGTGTAGTTGCTTTTCAGTCTTTTAGAAAAAGACAAAAATATATATCCCATGGAAAAAATGTATTTTAAATTTAAAGTTATCTTTAATTTTAATTAATATTTATCAGGGGCAGGGCATGATGATGTGTATCAAAGAAGTATAAAATTAATTGTGTATATTGTTTTAACATCAAAACCAAAATATATTTCCAAATCAATACCTTATATAAAATATAAGTCATGGGGCAAAAGAGGGCAAGAAGAGGAGAAGATGAATGTTTCCTGTGTATACATAAAGTATGTCACTTAATTGAGCCAGTTTCTATCAGTTACTAATGTTAAATTTTTATACATAAGGAAAATGGAATATGAGAGTTTTTATTTGTCCAGGTTATTCAGCTAGTGGTTCCAATGTCTGATTCTTAGTCCCTGACTTTTTCCTCTAATTTGTTTCCTTAGTATTGTAACTATAGTAAAATAAATGCAGTAAAGATTAGTGTATTGAAAATGTCTTTTTGAGCTGGCATGCATTTACAAATGGATGACGTTAACTCCCTCACCTTTTTACTCTGAAATCCAGGGCAAGGTACTCAACTTCTCTCTTTCTTATCGGAAAGATAAGGTTTGGTATGATAGTAATAACATACAGCAATGTTGTTGGGAGGAAATATAATAATTCATTTAAATCACCTAGCATAACTCCTGACACTTAGGGTTGTATTAGTGTTAGATTTTAATAATATCATTATAATTTATTGTTATTATCATTAGTATTGTTATGAGAATTAATGCTAGACAAACCGTGTGAACATGACTAATAGGCAGTAAAAGATCTGGAATGTGTCTCCAGTGCCTTTGAATCACTTTCACTCACTCTCATTTATTATTTTGCTAACTCATAAGCTTCTTTCTTGCTTTATTCAATTGACAAGTGTCTATTAAAAACACATTTTGTGTCAGGCAGTGTGCTATACATTGGAGAAACCAGGAAAAAAATAGAGATTCCCTTTTGTTAAAGGTGTTATTCTTCATTGAAAGATAAAAAAAGAAAAGAAAATACTACTTTCATGTGATATTTTATAACAGAGTTAATCTCTCAATAGTACTAGGGGAGCTCAGAGCAAAGCCTGAAATTTAGGATGAAAGGTTTGGACAAAGCCTCGCAGAAATACTCAAACTTAAATTGGACAAAAATGTGGGTAGACAAGTACTGGTCGAAACAATGCTGTTAGGATAGTGTGAACAGAGACATCACAATGCTCAAATCTGCAATGATGAGAGAAAGCCAGAGAAATGCTTAGAAGGGCAAGTCGAACATGGCAGGAGGTGTAAGAATCAGGCAGGAGATGAGGGCATATAGCTAAACTGAGGCCATTTAATGTGCAGAACATTTATTATAAAGTACTCTTGGTATTAGCACTTGTGAAAGGGAAGGAAAAGAAGTAAGATTTGACAGGGGTTAAGTTGAACTACAATGCTTCCCAATGAAGGCATCAGCCAACCTCACAGAGAATTCTAAGTTAGGATATCCCTTCAAAACTGTCGTGAGTTAGGGAGAGAGGCTATGTCTTTATATTCCTTATATTATTCATCATTAGATGCAGGATACCCCTGGAAGGAGTTATGACCTTGGCTGTGACAGTTTTCTTCAGCAGAGGTCTGACAGCAGAGTTCTGGCAGCTCTGTGGACAGCTGGTTAACTCCTTCATTACTGAAGAGGGATCTAGATGGAACGCCACAGCGTCCACTACAGTTGTCTCAAGAAGTTACTATTGGTTACCTGAACAATCTTTAATCAATGCCATGAAGTACTTGAATCTTGTGCTTTCTTTCTGTTATGTTCTGAATTTAGTGGAGGAGAACAATGCTTGCTTGCTGCAGGGAACATTCAGACTGCACTTTGTGGTAATACATCCTTCACTTTATATAAATCTGTCCACCTGCCCCTAACTATACTATTTTTTATTTCACAATATTACAGGGCTACAAGCATTTAGATTACATACATTGTCTTCGCACCACCCAAGTCAGAGCTACAAGCGTATCCATCCCCCAGATGGTGCGCACCACACCCAACAGGTATGTATATACCCATCACCTCTTCCCCACTCCCACCTGCCCAAGACCCGATGAATGTTACTTCCGTAAGTGCACATAAGTGTTGATCAATGAATACCAGTTTGATGGTGAGTATATCTGATGCTTGTTTTTCTATTCTTGTGATATTTTACTTAGAATAATGGACTCCAGCTCCGTCCAGGATAATATAAGAAGTGTTAGTTCACTGTTGTTTTTTGTGGCTGAGCAGTACTCTATAGTATACATATACCATATTTAATTAATCCACTCATCTATTTTTGGGAACTTGGGTTGTTTCCACATCTTTGCAATTGTGAATTGTGCTGCCATAAACATGCAAGTGCAGATGTCTTTATTATAGAATGTTTTTTTTTAACTTTGAGTAGATGCCCGGTAGTGGCATTGCCAAATCAAATGGCAGTTCTACTTTTAGTTCTTTGAGGTATCTCCATATTGCTTTCCATAGAAGTTGTACTAGTTTGCAGTCTTACCAGCAGTGTATGAGTGTTCCTATCTCTCCACATCCACACCAACTTTTGCTGTTTTGGGACTTTTTGATAAAAGCCATTTTCACTGGAGTTAAGTGATATCTCATTGCGGTTTTGATTTCTATTTCCCTTATGATTACAGATGTTGAGCATTTTTTCATATGTTTCTTGGCCATTAGTCTATCTTATTAGTCTCTCTTCTTTTGAAAAGTTTCTGTTCATGTCCTTTGCCCACTTTTTAATGGGGTAGTTTGATTTTTTTTCTTGCTTATTTTCATGAGTTCTGTATAAATTCTAGTTATTATGCCTTTATTGGCTCTATAGCATGCAAATATTTTCTCCCATTCTGTAGGTGGTCTATTCACTCTAGTGATAGTTTCTTTGGCTGTGCAGAAGCTTTTAATTTGATCAGGTCCCATTTATTTATTTTTGTTGATGCTGTGATTGCTTTTGGAGTCTTTTTCATAAATTCTTTGCCTATAATGATTTCTGTAAGAGTTTTTCAACATTTTATTCTAGAATTCTTATGGTTTCATGCCTTATGTTTAAGTTTGTTATCCATTGTAAGTTGATTTCTGTGAGTGGTGATAGGTGTGGGTCCTGTTTCAGTCTGCTACATGTGGCTATCCAATTGTCCTAGCACCATTTTTTGAATAGGGATTGTTTTCTCCAGTGTATGTTTTTGTCTCCTTCATCAAAAATCAGATGGCTATATGAGGAATCATCCCCAATGTGTTTTACGAAGCCAACATCACCCTGATACCAAAGCCAGGGAAGGATGCAATAAAAAAAAACCCTGCAGACCAATATCCCTTATGAATATAGGTGTGAAAATTCTCAACAAAATCCTAGCAAATCAAATTCAGCTGCTCATCAAAAAAAAATCCATTGTGATCAAGTGGGCTTCAGCCCAGAATTGCAGGGATGGTTCAACATGTGCAAATCTATAAATGTAATTCACCACATGAATAGAAGTAAAAACAAAGACCGTATGATCCTCTCAACAGACACAGAAAAAACATTTGACAAAATTCAGCACCCTTTTAGGATAAGAACGCTTAACAAAATGGTCATAGACAGGACTCACCTCAAAATGACAGAAGCCATGTATGACAAACACACAGCCAACGTCACAGTGAAGAGGGAAAAATTGAAAGCATTTCCACTTAGAACTGGAATCAGACAAGGTTGCCCTCTATCACAACTTCTATTCAACATAATGCTGGAAGTCCTAGCTAGAGCAATCAGAGAAGAGAAGGAAATCAAGGGCATCCAAATGGGGGCAGAAGGGATCAAATTGTCACTCTTTGCTGATGATATTATCTTATATCTAGAAAACCCCAAAGATTCTGCCATGAAACTACTGGAGTTGATACATAAATTCAGCAAAGTTTCAGGTTACAAAATCAATGTACACAAATCAGTAGCATTCCCATATGCCAACAACAGTCAAACTGAGAACCAAATCAAAGTCTCATTACGCTGAACAAAGAAAATAAAATGCCCGTAATTATTTTAAGGAGGTGAAAGACCTCTATAGGGAGAACTACAAAACACTGAGGAAGGAAATAGCAGGGTACATGAGCAGGTGGAAAACCACACCATGCTCATGGGTTGGCAGAATCAACATTGTTAAAATGTCTGTACTACCCGAAGTGATCTACAGATTTAATGCAATCCCTATTAAAATACCAACATCATTTCTCACAGATCTAGAAAAAATAATTCTATGCTTTGAATGGAACCAGAGAAGACCCTATATAGCCAAAACAACCTTAAGCAAAAAGAACAAATTGGGAGGCATCAATTTACCAGCCTTCAAGTTATGTTACAAGGCTATTGTAACCAAAACAGCATGATACTGACACAAGAATAGATTCAAAGACCAATGGAACAGGACAGAGAACCCAGACATAAAACCTAACTGTACTATTAAAAAGAGTATGTACCATCATTTTTATCTCTTCCCTGTTTTACCACGATTGCCCCTGAACTATTCCTCTTGCTTTTAGTCCTGCCCCTCTGAAATCCCTTCCCCACAGGGCAGACAGATTAGAGATGTAACACTAAAAATGACATAATGCAGTGCTCTTCCTTAAAACCTTCCAATGGCTTCTGAATCTACTCGGAATAATATCCAAAGTTAGAGTCCTATTTCTTAGCTCCTGTTTTTTATGAAATTCCTCTACTAATGTCTGATGAAGAGCTGATTTATATATTTTCAAAAGAGATATGTGTATTAAACAGGAGATTCAGAGAATGTCCTAAAAGTAACTGGAGTAATTTGTGTTTAATGAGAAAAACACTTTGATAGGTGAGTCTGTTAGCCCCAATTCTTTATAGAGTTGACCTGTATGACAACTTTCAAAAGCTATAATAAAAAAGTCCATAAGTTTACCAACTTTGTAATGATGTATTTGTTAATTTTATATAAAAATGAGCATATCAATACGGTAAATTTTACAGAATTTCCATCATTTAAAAAAATATAAAGCAAATTCTTATTGTCATAGCATGTCACAATTTAGGAAAAATATCTTTGCATGTATACTCTATTTTGAATATTTTCTAAGTGGCCTGAAATTTTTATGCATTATTAGTACTTAATGTCTTTCTGAAACTGTGCAAACTACTCCATATGAATGAACATATTTTACTAATAGCTAACCTAAGAGGTAAATAGTAATTTTACTTAGAATCAGAAATATAAAACACCTTGTCCAAGATTTCTCAACTAATAAGTGACAAGGACAGTACTGAAATTGTGTCTGTGACTGGCAGCTCATACCCTTGCTCCTTATGTAAGTAATTGGATATTACAGCTCATATTTCAGAAGTGCAAAGAGTGGATCATCATACTGAACTTTTGCTAAACACTACTCTTATCCCAATTTTTGCTTCAAATGAAACAATTTCAATAGTAGTTTCTATAGCTCCTTCCATATTTGTATAACATTTTCAACTTTTAAAAAATTATAAGCAGTTTATGGAATTCTTAAAACAAGAATATCTGCATCAAATATTGTTCTAGGAAAGCTTTACATTATTTTTAAAATCTTTATAAGAAATTACCAATATAAATATTATCTTCTTATTGTAAATATCAAGTTCACAGTATTGACATGTAAAAAAAGAATTACTTGCTATGTTATGTTACTTCTGCACTTATTTATATTGGGGAGACAGCCTTGACTATGTCAACTGATATGAGAATGTGGAATTTTTGTCATTCTACGAATATAGTCAAGAAGCTCCATCGAAATGACTTTCATTAAAAATCAACATTTTCATGGTAATATTGATTTAAGTCAAATAAAACTTGTTATTTAGAAGTAATTTTGTGTGTGTAATAAAATCCAAAATTATTCATCTTTAAGAATAGCATCATCTTTTATTTTATAGTTGAATAATCAATAGCATTTGTTTCAGTTTAAATTTATTATAAGATAATTTTATGCAGATTTTTAGATAATAGAACTGGTATTACATACCTCCAGTTTTATTTTTCTAAGAAGCTTATGAAATCTAAGTACTATTTCTATTTAAAATAATCTAGGATAAAAAATAATAAAAATTTTGAGATATTTATTTAATACTTTAATTTATAAAAGATATTCAACATCTTATATTTTTTATTAATCCAACAACAGATAAATTATAAATATATGGCTTAACATCTTACATATGTTTAAAAATTAAAATTCACAGGGATTAAGAAATTTATTAAGGTCCCAGATTGATACATTTTAAAGAGACAGCCTTTGGAATTCTTTCAATTTAGGTTTGAATTCTACCTCTGCTCTTTGCTAACTTTTTTACTTTTATCAATTTATTTAAATTTCCCAAACCTCATCATTGCTATCTATAAAAAGAGGATAGTATCTATACTGACAATTTGTTATTAAGATTACAAATAACATATAGCTTTCCTAGAACAACCCTTGACATATAGTAGGTAGGTGATAATAAGGTGCTGATAGTAGGTGCTGATAATAAGATCACTTAACTCCTAAATGAGTAGAACCAGGGAAAGAACTCAGGGATTCAGAATTCAAGCACAAAGATTGTTTTGCTAAGCATTTTTGAAAATCTCTCTCTCTCAAACTAATTTCTCCTTTTCAAGTAGCCATTGTGTATATGTGGACAAATTTGTTTGGATTCAACAAAATTCAGAAATAGTCACAAATAGTAAGCAACAAATGGCATCTAGTAATATAGTAAAACAACTTCTTGGGATATCATGGTATCATGAGAACTTTAGCATTTTTAAATTAACATCTTTAAATGAGTTCTGCTTTTTATCTCAAGCATCTCAGTGTCTCTGAAGGATTGTTCTTCAATAAATTTAGCTGAGATTCTTGTGCATATAAATATATTCCAGTTACACGTTTGTTGAATAGTAAATAAACATTCATGCCATTTTTTATCTTACACCTCTACTAGAAAGAACCCTAATATATACATATATATACACATTCTGGCATTTGAAGTGAACTGTTCTTTACCACGTCTGCCTTTATTGTAGCATACCCTGTCACGCTGGCATTGATATGCCACGTTTTAGTCATAGTGACCGTGAAAACTTAAAAAAAATACCTACTTTCAGCATAAAGAAAAGTAGACCTGAATTATTTCAGTAAATTACTTACTTTTCCCCAACTTTCAAGCATGAGTTTCCCACTTCTGGTTTTTCCTATATTCGTATTACAATTCAGCAACAATTTCTCTGTCATATTCACTGTCATACAGAAAATAAAAACTGCTCCTACCTTGCTAAGGCATTCAAATCCTTGGTGACAGATTCTTGTGTGAATTACCCTGGCAGTAAGTTTCCTAACACTCCTCTTTTGGTTGGTTTAGGATATTGAGTACTGCTGAAAGAAAAAAAAGAAAAAAAATTCTAAATTTCTGGATGTTTTCCTATTAACTATTCCTTGTTTCCTAGATGTAGTGTTCTGAAAATATACCCATAATGTTGATTTTATACCTATTAATTGATTATATTTTTATGATATAAAAATTATGAAGTTGGATTTTTGTAGAATATAATGCTTTTAAATACTTAAATGATTTTCCCTTAAGTCTGCAAAACCATTTTTACAATTGGTGTTTCTTTCAAATGTGTCAGTTTTTAGAGTGTAGGACTTGTTAGTTTATTAGTAATACAAATGTTATGACTGAATTAGAAAAGCTTCCCTAGTCACCGAAAGGTCTTTGGAAGCCCCAAAGTAATTATATCTTGCAATTATCAGAAAATAAAGTTCCCAAATCATTTTGACAGTCAAGCATTTACTGGTTCTGAGCCTGCAGCTATGTGTGGATAAGATTAGCTGCTAATTATAGGGAGGGAAAATAATTAAGGTGAAATAAATTTTTCATTTTAAATTGCATATGATATTTGAAATAAGGAGGTTTTCTGCCCTAATCTAAGCATTTCTAGAAGTCTAGAGGATGGAATGTGATTGCATTTTAAAAAGCAATGTCAAAGAAGGTAAAGAATTATGTTTCAAATATTTTATAAAATAAATAAATATGCTGAATAGTTGGACTCTAATGAGAGGTTTTGTTTTATTATGCCAACTAATTTATTGAATTGATTGAATTAAGAAGAAGCATGGACTGACAAACAAATGCTAGTAATTAATGAACAAATAATTATTACAAAATTATTTGTTAGACTGACTTGTATAATGTTTGTTTTTGTTTTAAATTTTCCACTTTTAAATTCCCATATTAGGAAAGCAATTATCTAGTCCATTTTCCCCAAAATATCTTGCACTGAACACAAGTTTTGCTAATAAAAATAACTATTATATATCATAAAAGCATCAGATATTTTTTAAAATACTTGATTACGTGAGATTATGAAGTTTATTAGCTAAAGGATTCATCATGTCTTAAGCTTTGTAACACTTCATTTGGGCTTTATATGATGCAAGATTTCTCAAATTTACTTAACCAGAGGTCTAGAGTTCCTTGCAACACATTTTGTAATGTATTAATTTGGATTTCTTTCCCTTACATACCTTATTGTTTGGGCAAACAAATTAATCTATGCAACAGTAATTTCCTCAGGTTTTCACCTATTCAATTTCTGTATGCTTTGTAATGGCGTTTCAAGATTCTATGTTATGTTCTTTACAGCAGTATTTTTCAAATGTGATATCTTTTAACTCCTTTTATCAATAGCCAAGTTTAAAAATATACATAAGGTTATCACAGACCTCACCAAATAACATTAAATTAATATTTCAATTTATAATGACAATTGCATATTATTATTATTATGCCTGATATTTTGTGGACTGTAACCAAACAACCTATTCAGGTTGATAGATAAAGACCATAAGGTATAGGTCAGATTCCACCAGCAGTCAGTTTCTTCTTGTAAATGTGTACACATACTAAATAGCACTAGAAATATAAATCATTCAGAATGGCGACCAAGATTGGAATGAATCTGTCAGATATTTGGGCATATTCAGATAACACTTGGAATCAGAAATTATGGTATGTTTTCTTGCTGAAGACTATTTCCTGTCTCCAAACAGTAACAAAGCTGATGAATTTCACTCAAAAGCTGGAATTTAAATTTTTCAACTTGGCAGATAGAATTAGTGTTTCCATTCTACTTCTCCTGTCTTGACCTCTGAAAAGTATTTCTTGATGACCTGATGCAGCATTGGCATTGATTTTAAAATATCCTTAATAATACTTCATCAGCTTCTTTCACCAGTGAGGGAGGACAATTTCCATGTGTTGAGAAAGAATAAAACTATTGGCTATCTCTGCTTGGACCCCAGTTCAATTATCTAAAGATATTATCATATTGTCTTAGCAACATTAAGAAATTGTGATATTCAGTCCTGTGGGTTCAGGCAAATATGAATAATGAAAATACCATTGAGATTTGTCACTCAAGAAGCACTTGAAATCGTAGAAATTGATTTAATGGCATTACTTATGTCATGAAGAGATCTTTTGATCTCATCCCTCAATTTCAAATCTTCTATTGAATAGCTAACAAAATTTAGTGGGAAATAGTAATTAGTAGCAGAGAAGCATACCCATGAACCACATTTTTGCTCAGAATGCTAAAAAGTGTATGCTCAGTGACCAAGAATTGAATACATTTACAACATTCATTATTTCTTTCAAGACTAATGAATAAAAAGGAAACGTATAAGTGATGGTTATTTTTTTCTCGGATAATAAGTCCAAGTTGGAATTCCGATAAAATTTCTCTTATCTCATACATAAGTGACTATTTTTTTGCACACGCAGAGCTGAAGAATCATCAGAAATTATCTGAGTGCATTTTCTAGTCTATATTATGACCTACAGCAAAGTGATTACCTAACAAAACATTTATTTCCCATTACATGCATTATTAGCGTAAGATAAACATTACCTATCTTTTGTGCCACATAAGTGAATATAGTATATGCAATGAGTTTATTCAATTTAGCAGACTAAATATTTTATCCAAATGTATAGCAAGGCACGTCAACACCTGTGATCACAATTGCTTTAATAGTTTATGGACCAGTGATGTATAATGACAAGTAGTCATTCCATACGAAATTGTGGGTAAAACTCATTTCTATTATTTCAGATCATAATGACTGTCATTAAACTCATATGTTGCTTTATAATTTTACATCGAATTGTGACTTCTTTTTGTTATCATGCAGTATACCAATGTTGAAAGATGAATTTATATTTTTATTCTCTTTAAGTCTTTATTTACAAAATTTATTTACTTTATACTTTAAAACATTATTTTGAGATTATTATGTTGAAAAAAGACTATTGGTTTCTCAGCAAAATTAGTATTGCTTTTATAAAATAAAATGAAAACATTTATGGTTTGATGCTATTGTGTATCAATATCATATAGGATTGGAGTTTTTTTTATTGGAACGTTATGGCATCTTTCTGAGTTGGAATGTCTGTATAACTATTTACCTAAGTCCTTTTTAAGTTCATGGATCACTTTTTGGCCACACTTCTAGTTTTGTCAGTTGCATCTCCAAACGGCAGAATAATTGTACTGACCATCCTCCGTTTCTTCCTTCCCTTACTCCAGATCCATTAGTAGCCTTTTCCTGCCTTGATTTTTACTCCTGTAGAACTCATCATTTGAGCCACCTTGTTGCTAAGATGCTGGCTGAGTTCAATCAATGGAAGGCAGCAGACAGAGATTAAACAGTAAGAAGAGAGATAGGTGGTGATTTTTTTTTTTCCTTTCCTTGCAGAAGCTGAATTCCTTGGCACCCCAGATCCTGGCTAATGGACACATTTCCAGTTTCCACTCTTTCAACTCTCACACAGCTCTACTAACACTATTTCCATGCCTTTCAACTCCAGGGGTTGTTCCTACTTCCTGGCATTGCTAGTATTTCAGTATTTTATAGTATTTTGTTCTTGTAGAATGCCCTCAGTTACATAAGTAATCCTTCACCTAAATCATTCGAGTACATCTGAGTTTTTCTTGCTAGGACCCTGATTAATATGGTAGTAGTTCAACGAATTTAAATTATGAAAATATATAATAACAAGGATGATACACGCATGGCATAAGTAATAAAATAAAATGGTTAAAATAAGACTAATAAGATCTTATAGTGCATGTACAGCTTATAAAATATAACAAATTTTAAGTTTTATTAGAAAGCAATGGAATTTCTAAGAAAACGTCATACTTAATAATTTCGTCTTTAAGACTTAATTTCAATTAAATTTTTTTTTATTGCAGAAAGAACCAAACTTCATAAAGATAAATATGGCCCACAGAATATATAAGAAAAGTTCTTGGAAGCTTTAAAACCTTTAAGGAAAAAATAGAAGCACACACACACACACACACACACACACACACACACACACAAAAAAACCTTGTAGAATTGAATATAAACAAAGGACTAATTTTAGTTACGTAGAAACATAGAAACAAATAAAATTCAAGGAAGTAAATACATATGTGAGAAAAAGGCAATGCTACATAATTAAGTGTAATCATAAATATGGAATTAATCCCTGGGTATCAAATATTTTAAAGCCAAATATTTCTTAACCATGAAACCATTTATTCACAAATACAAATGTATTGTTTCTATTTATACAGAAAATCTTTATTTTTTATTCAGGCTATATCTTCATTTTGCATAAATCAATGGAATAGAGAAAACTCAGATTAATATTTGGATATGTGAAGTCACTAGAAACACAGCTTTTAAAAGAAAAATACGAAAGATAAAACTCAGCTCTGAGAATTAAACATTTGTTTCAACATGTTACTGAGGAATTTGTTTCTCTTAAAGCACTCAATTTAAACAACAGATTACAATACATTGAATTTATAGGTCTATATACAGAAATGATGTTTTAGCCTTGCAAAACTTATGTCAGAGACAAATAAAAAATTTTAGGAAGGTTAAAAAAAGTTATTCGAAATTCGTAGAACATATCACGTATATTTGATTATTTAAGTGTACATCCCTGCTCTGCTCACAGTGGAGAGTCTTGGCCGAAAGACTCAGTGAGTTATAGATCTATAGACAAGAATTTCCTTATGAGAAAATCTACTGCAGAAACATTTTTGAAGATCATTAACTATAATATTCTCTTACTTTATAAAAAGCACTGTTCTGATCACCCCTAGTATTTCCACAGAGAGCAAATGCTCCAATCATCCATTTTCATTGCACAGTAATAAATGACAATGAGTCTTCTGATTATGTTTAGCAATAAGTACCATTGGGTCTCCTCATTTTAGGTTTGTTATTTGGGCCCTGATCATATGTATTAGTTTCCTAAGCTGCCACAACAAATTGCCACAAGTTTTGTGGATTAAAATAGCAGATATTTATTCTCCATAGTTCTGAAAGCCAGAAGTTCAAAATGAAAGCACTGGCAGGGCCATGTTCCCTCCAAGGGTTCAAGGGGAGATTGATTCCTTTCTTGTCCCTTCCAGCTTCTGGTAGATCCTGGTATTCTTTCACTTATGGCAGCTTAACTCCAATCTCTGCCTCCATCTTCACATGGTCTTCCTCTGTATGTATCAGATCTCCTCTCCTTTTTTCTACAAGGACACCAGTCTTTGGACTGACTTAGGGCCTACTCCAAATCCAGTATGACCTCATTTTGAGATCCTAAATTATATCTGAAAAGAACTTTTTTTCCAAATAAGGTCCTATTCACAGGTCCAGGGTAAGGACTTAGGCATATCTTTTTGAAAGAAGCAATTCAATTCACTACATCATATGAACAATGTGTATTCTCACTGCAAAATAATGAATAACCCTGGGTCTTTTTTGTATGTGTGCTTTTGATAAAATAAATTATGCTTCCAAGGCCCTATTAATTTTTGGTAGCTAAAAGAGTGTGTTTAAGGAACTACATTTCAAAATTCACAGATTCTAGAAAGTTATTTGAGTTTGCTCATCATCTTTC